>JABJVR010040803.1:0-29581 GCA_025773905.1 Chitala chitala
GTTCCCGGCTCAGTACGTGCACTGTTCCCGGCTCAGTACGTGCACTGTTCCCGGCTCAGTACGTGCACTGTTCCCGGCTCAGTACGTGCACTGTTCCCGGGTCAGTATGTGCACTGTTCACGTTTTTATGTACTCTTAGACAGATGAGCAGCCTGAGGTGGAACACAATGTCGTCATGTACCTCTACTTCGTCTTTTTCATCATCTTGGGGTCCTTCTTCACTCTGAACCTCTTCATCGGAGTCATTATTGACAATTTCAACCAGCAGAAGAAAAAGATAAGTATTTAAATATGCTGGAAATGGTGCAAACTAGACTCCACAAGTGGCAGGTGAACTTCTACATCACATTGGCACTATCAAAGTGGTTAGTAGACATGCAGACTGAATGCCAGTTTGTAATTTAAATTAACTGGGCCAAAAATGTTTTGCAATAGATGTTCAATTAAGTATAATAATAAAAATAATTGTTACTATTATTATGTGGTATGCTGCGGTATGTTGATACCAACAAGGTTGTATGTTATGGAAATGTGGCACTACCCATGTTTGACAGCAGAGTCACTTTAAATGTGAAGGCCAATAATTAATAAAATGTAGAAGATCCTGAAGTCATGAAGTAATATGAAAGGGCAGATTCAGAGGTAGAGATCAGGCAAAAACCCCAAACTGACCTGTTTTAGTTTTCTTGTTTACCTTGGAGGTCAAGATATCTTCATGACAGAAGAACAAAAAAAGTATTACAATGCAATGAAGAAACTTGGCTCAAAGAAACCCCAGAAGCCTGTTCCAAGACCAAAGGTATGCAGTCTTCATGCTCACACACACAAATTAAGGTTTTATTAGAATGACACACTTTACAAGGAGTTACAGTACAACAAAATACAAAGTTAAATAAAGTAACAGTAAAGTAAAATAAAAAATACAAAGTAATGCATATTAAAACATAATAAAAATAGGAAAACATAGATAGACAGATGGTGTCACACCATGTGATTAGCACCTGCCAGCCCTGCATCGTTACCAACACATCATTAAAAGCACAACTCTGATAGAACCTCATTGAGATCTTTTGAAATAGAATGAGCCTTATTGAGCATTGGAAATATTATCTGTTTGTTGTCTTCTCTATCCTTCATGGCTCCCAATACCTGTTCCCATTCCCTTCCTCTACCTTTTGTACTTTCCTTTCCCATTCCCATCTCAGATTGACTCTACTGGCTTTTGGCTCATTGCTTGCCCATAGGATTTACGACCCTGCCTTACATTTTCTGGTTTGTGTTATCGGACAAATAAAAGCCAAAACTATGCACATTGGGATCCAGTCTTCCAATTTGTGTGATTGCCCCAATGTTACAGATAGAGAGATGGACAGATAGAACAAAAGACAGAAAGAAAGAAAGAACTTTATTATTTTTCACTTTGAATATTTAAGTACATATGATATTGTTTCATATTTCCAGAACAAATTCCAAGGCGTCATCTTTGACCTTGTCACAGCTGAAGGCTTTGAAATCTTCATCATGGTACTTATTGGGCTCAACATGGTCACCATGATGGCCGAAACTGATTACCAGACAGAAGACATGAACAAGACGCTCTACTGGATTAATAATGTGTTTGTTATCCTGTTCACTGGAGAATGTATACTTAAAATGATATCTCTCCGCCATTACTATTTCATCTTTGGATGGAATGCATTTGATTTTGTTGTTGTCATCCTGTCAATAGCTGGTAAGACATAATTTCAGTTATATTTCTATTTTTGATGTTTTGCCATTAATTAGCATACAGGGTTATGTAGGCAATTAAAGACACTTTGTGCCGTATTTGATTCGTTGTCTTATCCGGTATGCACATGTTTAAATTCGTGTGGCATGTAGTGTAGTCTAACAGGTTGGCTTTCTCCACAGGTGCATGTAGTGTAGTCTAACAGGTTGGCTTTCTCCACAGGTGTCTTTCTTTCCAAAATGATTGAGGAGCATTTTTTCTCACTGACGTTGTTAAGAGTAATTCGACTCGCAAGGATCGGACGCGTTTTACGACTCGTGAAATGTGCAAAGGGCATCCGTACACTCCTGTTTGCCTTGTTGATGTCACTTCCTGCCCTGTTCAACATTGGCATCCTGCTTTTCTTAGTCATGTTCATCTACGCCATTTTTGGCATGTCCTTTTTTGGCTACGTGAAGAAAAAGGGTGGCATTGATGACATGTTCAACTTTGAGACCTTTCCCAACAGCATGATCTGCTTATTCCAGATCACCACGTCAGCAGGCTGGGATGGTCTGCTGGATCCCATCCTCAATAGCAAAGAACCTGATTGTGAAAACAATGCTGACAACCCAGGCAGTCCCAATGTGAAGGGAAACTGTGGCAACCAAATTAAGGGCATTATTTTCTTTGTCAGCTATATTATTATTTGCTTCCTCATTGTGATCAACATGTACATCGCTGTCATCCTGGAGAACTTTGGCGTGGCTACAGAACAGAGCACCGATCCATTGGGAGATGATGACTTTGACATGTTCTATGAGCTGTGGGAGAAATTTGACCCTTTGGCCACGCAGTTTATGCCGTACAGTCAGCTCTCTGACTTTGCGGATGCGCTGCGCCCCCCCCTGCGCATTCCCAAGCCCAACAAACTCCAGCTCATGGCCATGGACCTGCCAATGGTGAGCGGCGAGCGCATCCACTGCCTGGACATCCTGTTTGCCTTCACCAAGCGCGTATTGGGGGAGGGGGGTGAGATGGACATGCTTCGCAGTCAGATGGAGGAGCGCTTCATGGAGTCCAACACCTCCAAGGCATCCTATGAGCCCATCACCTCCACCCTGCGGCGCAAGCAGGAGGAGGAGTCCGCCACGGTTGTCCAGAGAGCGTACAGGCAGCACCTTATGAGGAAAAGCATGAGCAGAACCTCCGTCGTTTGCAAACAGAAGGTTAAGGCTGACAGGTGGCAGCCAGGCAGGGAGGGGTTCGCCCAGGACAAGTTTAAAGTCGGTTCGGCTTCGGACAAAATGGGTGCGGTTGAGTCTCTGGCTTCCTTGCCTTCGTATGACATCGTAACGAGTTCAGACAAGAACAAATACGAGAAAGACAAGCGGGAGAAAGAGGACAAAACTAAAGATCTGAGAGAGCAGAAAAAGTAATAGAGAAGATATAACTCTATCATAGGCCACATTGTTTTAAGTTGGTTTTACGCACTAACTACTTTTAAGGTGGTTCTACACACTACACACCATCTCTGATGTAGCAATCTATGCCAAAACCAACCGTGTGTCCTTTAAGCCTAGAGTGCCTAAAATTAGGACATTATCCATGTATACTGGAAGATTAATACATATGTAATCCTTCAATAGCCAGTGGATCCCATAGCTAAAGACAAGGCAATTCACGTTTTTACTGACTGCTGCAAACCAGTTTTTTGCTGATAGTCCTGTATGTGTCATTCAAGATGAAGTGTTGTTTTACACATTTGATTCTTTACCAAAATCTTTTGTTATTCTTAATTTTGTAGTTTAACCAGTATCTACAACGGAGTTCGTAAAATGGATTGAAATCTAGATCAAATTATTACTGGGCAAAAAAAGGTTCCACAAAACTAATGAAAGTTTATATGTTGTTTGTCTAAGCATGTTTACAAACTACACTGTTATGACTTGCCTTTCCAGTTTTCAGAGATCGACTACATATTTGAGATGCATGTAGATTTTTTTGATAGTTAATATGCCTATAATCATTTTCAAAGCAATGTGTGTCATGAAATTTGATCCCTAAAGTAGAGTTTAACAGTGTTACTAACCTGAAAATTACAGTTTAAACACCTTCAATTAACTTCCTAACAACAATGTTATCTTTTGCCATTTAGCATTTTCATTTTGATTACTGCTATTTGAAAGAAGTTGATAATATATGAGCAAGACAAGCAGTAACTGGCCTGTTTGTCTTATCTAGTCAGCTGTGCCTTTGCAAGGGAGCCTATGAGCTTTGTGAATGTTTTGAGATGTCCTTCAATGGCATTTTTACATTTAAAAACAATTAAACATGTTGGTTTGAAATTATATTTATTTGTATATTTGCTAAATATACATGTATTATTTAAAAGTGACCGTAGTTAATTTATCAAACTGATTTTTTTTTCATCCCCCTGCAAAACCAATTTTAGTTGGTTTGGGCCAGAAGCATGATCAGGTAATGAGAGGTAACAGGTTTGCACCGTGTTGGACTCCTCCTGGACACTCCTCTTTGCTCTTCCATTGCGCACTTTGGTTCTTCCTCCTGGGAAAACAACATCCTGTAGTGAATGTCTTTATGTTATACCATAATTGAGATGTCTTTGTTTCCTGATCTACAGCATTTATGGCGCATTACCATTCTGCTGAACACTGACTGAAATTAAAGTCCATAGATAATCACATATGGGCACAAAGTCCATGCAGAAGCAAGAACATGCACGTACGCACACGCGCACACACACACACACGCACACGTAAACACACACACACAAAGATGTATTGACAGCAAAATAAGAAAATCTTACAGAGAAAGCCGGATAAATACATGCAAACATAGACACGTTAGCACACAAGCTGATCCAACTGGTCCAACAGACTGTCAGCAAAAGTTGTATTTTGCTGTGCCTTTGGAAAATTGGTGTTCTACATGGTGACATCGGCAGCAGTCTGTTCCACAGCAGATCAGAAGCTCAGAATGATGAACTGTATTTTATTAAATCTCAGGTATTTGTCTCTCTGCTTTAAACTGTTTGCTCAAATAATTTTAAAACTGAGCAAATTTTGAACTGTATGTTCCCTGGAGGCTTCGTCCAGTTCTGTTATATGTGTGCTAGATCACTATGCATTGCTTTACCCCAGAGCTGGCCCTCACCAATTTGGTGCCCTAGCCAAGACTTTAGCTGGTGCCCCTTACATTGCAACCAAATCCACCACCAGTCTCTTGTGTTCATATCGGTGGCGCCCCCTATGGACAGACAGCACCCCTAGCATTTGTCCAAATAGCCTGTGATCAGGGCTGGTTCTGCTTAAACCAATACTTTTTTATATGTGCTTTTGGATGTATTTAACAATGTATTTTATTAAAAAATGTATGAATGCTCCAAGTGCTTGTCTGGTGTAATTACAATTATAACCAAAGATTTTAACAACTGATTAAAAGTATTGTTAATGCTGTGCTATTGTATGAAATGCTTTATTTATGGGAACAAAGATATCAAATGAATAAATGTTTTGCTTTAAACAGGAAAAACAACAGGCATTATTTATTGTCTAACTGAATGCTTTGACTTAATGAAATAATGTGAGTACCACATAATACAAAGCACTCTACGAGTGTATTGAGCATGTAAATGTCTCTATGAAGTTACAAGTGTGATAAATGAAACTTGTCTCACTTTGAATGATTTACATTCAAATATTTCATAATTAATTATTTACAAAGAATCTTTAATAGATTCTTTCTTGGCCAGAACATTGTTGAAAAAGAGATTTTTTTAATCTCAATGAGATTTTCCTGGTGAAATAATCATTATTATTAATAGGATAATTTTACCATATACTGATGGAGGAACCTAGAGATCAATATCATGTATATATTTTTACTTTGATACTCCGGAGATGGTGAACAACCACAATATAAGATGTGTTAATATCTTAAAAGTCATTGTCTGCGGCCCTGAGGTCATTTCAAAGCTCCACTTTCTATAGCCTTTACGCAAACCACTAAGAGTTGTATAGGTAGCAGTGATCAATAATTTCCCAACAAGTGGAAATATATCTCCTTGGGTTTTAATACTGAAATGCATGATAATTGCTGTATCTCCAGTTTTACATAAGCATGTGTGAGTGGCTCTGATCAGGGAGAAATGAAACAACACTGAACAGAAACCAGACCATGGTGACACAGGTATGAGCTTTATTATCTAACCATGGTAGTGTGACACCACAGAGCTATTCTCTCTGCTTCCTCTTGTTAAATATACTGTGGTAGGGTCTATGTCACAGTTAATCTCTATGGTTTTGCACTTATTTTGCACTGTATTTCTTTGATAGTAAGCATATAGATATACACAGAAGCCTACCATGGAGATACACAGGCGCCTACCAATAGAGGCACACAAAACACCTACCACAGAGATACACAGGCACCTACCATAGAGACACACAAAACACCTACCACAGAGATACATAGACACCTACCATAGAGACACACAAAACACCTACCACAGAGATACACAAAACACCTACCACAGAGATACACAGACACCTACTATAAAGACACACAAAACACCTACCGCAGAGATACACAGGCGCCTACCATAGAGACACACAAAACACCTACCACAGAGATACACAGGCACCTACCATAGAGACACACAAAACACCTACCACAGAGATACATAGACACCTACCATAGAGACACACAAAACACCTACCACAGAGATACACAAAACACCTACCACAGAGATACACAGACACCTACTATAAAGACACACAAAACGCCTACCGCAGAGATACACAGGCGCCTACCATAGAGACACACAAAACACCTACCACAGAGATACACAGGCGCTTACCATAGAGACACACAAAACACCTACCACAGAGATACACAGGCACCTACTATAGAGACACACAACACACCTACCATAGATATACACAGAAATTTGTCATTAAAATACTAATAAAAAGAATTTGTCAGAGGTATTCTGTACAGTGTTTAAGCAGCACCAGGTCATGGGGCATTAACATAGAGAAAGATGACAAAAACCACCATGCCTGTATGTATGTATTTGCACTCTGCAAACTTGTGTTGCCTCTTCTGCAGCTGGTCACAGGAAATTGGTTAATTTTGGCAACAAATGTATGTCATTTCAGGGTTACATTCTACCACATACAGTGTATTTTCTAGAGCAGGTAAAGCATTTATACTGATAGGCATGTGAACAGTATTGTTCTGTGATTTATTTGCAAGCACATACAAATATAAGACATTTCCTTTCTCTGAGATGCACTGTCTATATATTAATATCTGTTCATTTTAAAAACCCACAGAGTTTTTATGTCTTGATGCATATGGTCTGCCAGTTGACAGAGAGAAAACGTAATGTTCTGGCATCCCCACTTTAGGACTACAACATCTAATGGAGTCAGGCTGTGTATCATGAAAATGCTTTTAAGGTTCCAGCTTTTCAACATCTGTGGGAAAAGTGGCCCATTATGTGAGGGTTACAGTGGTCACAGACAAATATGTGCCAAGCAGGCGGCTGGGCGATACCAGGAAAGACTTTATGAGTCATTTGTCAAGCTACATTGCTAAGTAATTTACTGTTCTGTCATTTGATTCGAAGAGATACTGGACCTTTGCCCAAAGCAAATGTGAGCACTTGTCAGGAGGAAGCAAAACGCCTCTCTCTCTTAGGGGAGAGGCGTGTGTCCCCGATGACTGATGACTGACCGCGGCTAATTGCACAAAGCATGGATCTAACCTCAATTTACAACCTACGTCAGTCGAATCACAGAATCGTTAAGACCACCACCAAGCTAGCTGTGCAAATACGCATTTTTAATCCTTTCTAGGTATAATAAGCATTTAGAGTGCCAAAAAGAATCTGATTTGCTAATCATGTTGATTTCTGAGAGTAATACCCTGTGTCCACAGTGTACTGTGTCTTGTGACTTACGCTGTCTGAGATAGGCTCTTTTTTTAAAGCATTTGTACTTGAGCAGCCTGGTGACTCAATGGGCCAACCATCAGGTTAGGATGCAAAAGTCTCTGGTTCAAATCCCAGCATGGCCTGGTGTGTCCTTGAGCAGGACACCAAGTGCTTCCTGGGTGCTGCATGTGGCTGGCTGCCTGTTAGTCCCCTCAGGGGAAGTTTCCCACTAAGATTAATAAAGTACTACAAATAAACATGTGTTTTTAAGTATTACTGTCTGATGTAAGAAGGATAAGATTACCCTGGAAAAAATTAGCTTTCAATCAGTAGAAATAATTCAGGATTGAAAGGATTACAAAGAAAATTGACTTTCAATTATTCTAATTAGAATTTATGTCCAGCTACTTTTAAAAAGGTTATAAATCTAATCTCCCCCAATGGCAGTAGGGTAGTGAGTTCACGTTATGCGTTAGGGTGCTGGTTACACAAGTAAGCGAGTGCTGTTGTTCTATTGTCAGTGCAATCTGGAAATGAAGTAATTGATTCTGGTGTTTACGGTTATTGGCTATGGCTTTTAAATGCTTCAGCTATCACTGATGGAAAATATTCATATCCTGTGTGGGTATGATATTTGATTATTTATTAATCATATTCCACAAATACTTTTCTTAGGTGCTGCTGTGCTAATTTGGCTCTTATATGTCATCTCTACATATGCTGCAGTAGGCCTAGTGCTGCTGGTTTGTGTACAGCTGGCATTGTGCCAGGGTGCCCCAACCTTGCAAATATTTTCAAATATTTGTGGGATGACAGATACACGCCAATAAGCCATAACATTATGACCACCCACCTAATATTAAGTAGGTCCCCCTTTTGCTGCCAAAACAGCCCTGATTCATGGAGGCATGGACTCCACTAGACCTCTGAAGGTATGCTGTGGTATCTGGCACCAAGTTGTCAGTAGCAGATTCTTTAGGTCCTCTAAATTGCAAGTATGGGCCTCCATGGATCAGATTTGTTTTTCCAGCTCATTCCACAGATGCTCAGTTGGATTGAGGTCTAGAGAATTTGGAGGCGAATTGAACACCTCAAATTCATTGATGTGCTCCTCAAACCATTCTTGAACCATTTTTACAGTGTGGCAGGAGATATTATCCTGCTCAAAAAGGCCACTGCCATCAGGCAATTCCATATCCATGTAGGGTTGTACAGTATTTTCTCAGCAATAATGTTTAGCTAGATGGTACATGTCAAAGTAACATCCACACAAATGGCAGGACCAAAACTTTCCAAGCAGGGCCAAAAACATACCACTGCCTCCATCGGCTTGCTCTCTTCCCATAGTGCATCCTGGTGCCGTCTCTTCCCCAGGTACGCAATGCACACACACCTGGCCATCCACATGATATAAAAGAAAATGTGATTGATCAGACCAGGCCACCTTCTTTCATTATTCTGTGGTCCAGTTCTGATGCTCACGTGCCCATTATAGGCACTTTTGGCAGTGGACATGGGTCAGCATGGGCACCCTGATTGGTCTGTAGCTACGCGGTCCCATATGCAATAAACTGCAATGCACTGTGTGTTCTGACACTTTTCAGAACCAGCATTAACCTATTCAGCAATGTGAGCTACAGTAGCTTTTCTATTGGATCGGACTACACAGGCCAGCCTTCGCCTCACATGCATCAATGAACCTCGGCTGCCCATGACCCTGTCGCCGGTTCACCAGTTTACCATCCTTGGACCAATTTTGGTAGGTCCTGACCAATGCAGACTGGGAACATCCCACAATAGCTGGAGTTTTGGAGTTGTTCTAAACCAGTCATCTAGCCATCACAATTTGGCCCTTGTCAAAATCACTCAAACCCTTACACTTGCCCATTTTTTCTGCTTCCAACACATCAACTTCAGGGACAAAATGCTTTTTTGCTGCTGTATCCCACCCACTCCCAGATGCCATTGAAACAAGATAACTGTCACAACCATGGTCCTGCCTGTCTAGTTTTCAGCTATTTCTACATTGTCTATTTCTTTATCGCCTCTAGGTTTTCTTTTATCTCTATCCTCTTTAGTTTCTTCTCACTCTATGACAGGCTTAATGTCACCATTTCCTCCTAATAGCCTCATCAGCTACCCATGTCTTTGTTGCACTCCTATTTAAGGCCTGTCTTTCTTTCAGCTCCTTGCTCGTTATTCTAGGTATACGTACGCTTGTGGTTGTCTGTGGTGCCACTGTTGCATTCTCTGGTTCACTTTGGTTTCCGGCGTGTTAGTGTTGCCCTTGATCATTTTCTGTATTCCTTGTTGTTCGTCTTTGTGTCCTTTCTCCTGTTTTAATAAAATCCCTTCTGTGTTTAGACTTTCTCTCACCTTTGGTCCTCTCTCCACAAAACATTGCTATAACCAAGGGTATTCATTTCACCTGTCATTGGTCATAATGTTATTGTTGATATAAAACCATAGAAAATGGAAAGTAAATAACAGACAATTATGTAAAAACTGGGGACTCAGAGATACAGAAATGTTCTAAGGATGCTTATTAGAGAAGGATTATGCTATACATTCTATTTTACTGTTGCCTAGCAACATGACATCATAGCAATCTTCTTAATGACCAGCTATTTCTTTTCCTCTCTGGACTTTAATGCCTCCCAGAAGGCTTTGTGGTTGTGTGAGTGAGACCTGGCTTTGTTCTGACCAGCCGTCCTTGTGCCACGGCCAATCCCTATGTTATTTTGGCACTTGTAGGTAGAGAGAGCTACAGAGAAGTCAGGGCATGCTTGTTTGTTGCAGGCTCAGATTTATTTTAGATACTTTGCACAGTGCACTGCCCATCCATGCACACCCAGCACTAAGAGTTTTGGTGGACCACACACTATGTTGATGGGATGATGCTACAGGGTCATTCTGTTACCTTACATGAGATTCACCTGACAAAAAAAAAGTAAAATACCAAAAGTTCTGATACTTTGATAAAAGATCACAATGTATGCTTTAGCAGTTCCCCTGCAATGACATGATAGCCAGCCAGAACACCTATAACACAGAAAGTGAAAAGTTTATCATTTCCTTCCTTTGCTGATGTTTTTATTTTAATTATCTGACAAGTGGATTCCTTGACCTTTTCAGGTTAAGCATCTTCCTCTGAAATGCTCACCATGATAAAAAGCCACACTTATAATAGGAAAAGAAATGGTTAAAGCATCAGTTAGACAGCACAGGCAAAGGAGATCACATCAGCCAGGTCTCCAGTGACTGGCTACAAACTTCACCCAGATTAACACAGGGTGAGAGCACAGAAAATGCTGTTAGGGCAAGCATCAACATCTTGTTTCTGGTTAGGTTCCTGTTAGCTTTGAAGTGTATCAGGCCTACACTGTGTCAACATAATATTTATGTAAAGTTTGCAAAGCCAAGCCCTTGTTGGTGAAAACAATTAAATTGACCTGTAACTTGCCCCATATTCTAATTTCACTAGAATGCATCCATTTTCTTGTAATATATTCAGAGCAATAATTTTGTGAAAAGTGGTAAGAATACGAGGTAATTATCAGGAGGCAGGGTAAAACAAAAACAAGAGAGACACCTAGCGGTTGAAAGCGGGAGGGACAGGTACGGGATGTTACAATTTTGTTTTGTTGGTCAAAAATTTGCCTTGTTGACTTGCATCTTCATGGCTGTGGGTTCAAATCTGGGTACTGTGAAATTTCCAAGCATGTTTCATAAAGCCTATCTCCAAACACATGCAGATCATGTGACGTTTAAACTGCCCCAAGTGTGTGTATGAGTGTAGTGCATTGAGCCGCCAACTCATCCAGGAAGTATTTCATGTCATGCCTAGGCTTTCCAGTCACATATCCCTGGAACCCTGTTGAAATCAATGGGTAGTTATAGGTCTCAGCAATTAGTGTGAATAGCCAGAAGAATATTTATATATTCATTCACTTTCCATACCACTTATCCTGGTAAGGGTCATGGGAATCCTGGAGCCCAAACCAGGAGTCACAGGGCGCAGGGCAGGAGACACCCAGGGCGGGGCACCAACCCACCACAGGGGGTGCACACACACGTGCAGACACACACACTCACTCAGTCAGTCAGTCAGTCAGTCAGTCATTTTCTACAACGCTTCATCCTGTTAAGGGTCACGGGGAAGCCTGGAGCTCACCCCAGAGCACATAGGGCACAGGGCAGGGGACACCCAGGGTGGAGTGCCAACCCACCGCAGGGCACGCACACACACACTACGGGCAATTTGGACACACCAATCAACCTAACCCATATGTCTTTGGACCGTGGGAGGAAACCGGAGAAACCGGTAAAAACCCACCAAAAACAGGGAGAACATCCAAACTTCATGCACACAGACCCGCCAGAAGAACAGTGTGACTTAAAATGCTAAATGTAAATAAGATATTATATGAACAGATACACAAAAGAAAGCCAGCGCTTGTATAAAGCGACTCTACAGACTACAGCTCTCCTTAGAGTCTGTAGTACAACCACAGTAAAGCAGCAATCCACTTTAGCAAAACCGGGGCATCGTGCGGAAATGCTGCACTGTTCAGTAATCGAAAAATCCTGACAAGCAATAATCGTCTTTATGTTAAGGCTGTTCAGAAGTTATTTCAAGCACTTCGATGTGAATTAAATAACAGTAGAAGTGTAGAAAATGTTCTGGGTAGCGTCTGGCTTGTGTTTCCTTCTCGGTTCAAGTACTAGATTCTCGCAGCTGGTCACGTTGTAGGTCCTGAGGAACTTTACAAACACACACGAGTGTTTGGCTCCCTCTTCTGGTCAACAAGAGACTGGTTCTGCAACGGGCACCACTGAGAGCGCCACATGAGATGGCTACGGTACAGGTCACGTAAATGACAGTGGTTCTTCTTAACGATGACCCTTTTCCACAAACAAGGAATATACCAAAACTAAAACAACAAAAACAAAAAGCAACACAGACTTTTTTGCCTTTATTTACCAAGACCTTGTAATTCTCTCTCTGTCCAGTGGATTTGATGTAGTACTTCTAAAACATATTGAAAAATAAACAGTACATTTCTGTGGTGAGTGAGCAGAAAAGCCACATGTGACAGAGCAGCCAAGCATCCAAACGAGCTCTCTTCTAACTGCCAATGCAGTCTGCAACTTCTGTTCATCCTCACCCCGGCAGCTCTGCGCTAGTGGACACGAAGAACGAAAAGCAAAGCGCTGTGGTGGAGGATATGAATAAAACAAAATAATCGCATTTATCATTTTTATGGTTTGTAAAGTATTTTTTTTTAATATATACAGGGTGATTGTAATGAAAGTTCCCCTGCTCAGAATTCGCTGTAGCCCTTAAGCAGTAAGAAGACCGGCACCGTTTACACATACAGTATACGTGACTGAGGGACAAGGATTGCGCGACAAAAAACGTAGTTCCATAATCTGGCTGTAGGGGAGAATATGGCGTTGCAAAATACGTTTTCTATGATATATACACAGCAGAATATATGCACTTTATGTACACACACACACACACACACACACACATACGGTGGAGATCAAAATTAGAGAATTTATTAACTTGATTTTTTCAGAAATAATGTAATCTTCATTGGTCAACATTTGAAGGAATTTTTATTGTGGCTATACCATGCTAATAGAACGGTGTTTTACAAAATAACCAAGGCGCATCATCAAAAAAACCTTTATTTTGTAGAAAACACAATGATCAAAATTAGAGGACAGCAATGACTGTAGCATGGAGAAAGAGTACAACTAAAACTTCTGAAGACTACAACAGTCAAAAAAATAAGAGGCCCGACTCCTGCTGCAGAAAACATCCCCTAAACCATGATGCTTCCCCCTCTACCGTTCACTGACTTTTTTTACTCACTTTAGGTTCAGTCTTTCCCCAGTTTGACAACGAACATAATATTTCCCATCGGATCCAAATAAATTAAACTTGCTTTCATCACTAAAGTGGACTTTGAACCAGTTCTCCTCTGTCCACACAACATGCTCCTCAGTAAAGGTTAGTCTAGCCTTTTGATTCCTTCTGCTAATGAGTGGTTTGGTCACTGCAGAGTGGGCTTTCAGTCCAAATTCTCTTAAACGTTGAGACACTGTATGCCAAGACAGATCCTTACTCTGTTCATCACTGAACTAGCGAGCAATCCCAGATGCAGTGTTGAACTGATTGCCCATTGAGATTCTCCGCATTATCCTGTCCTCTCTTGCATTTGTCTTTCGTGGACAACCAGCCTTCTTAAAGGGACTTGAATGAGTTTGTGATGTTGTAAAGATGCAATATTCTAGAAATCACAGATTTGGAATGACCAATTTCTCTTGCTATGGCAGAAAGGGTCATCCCTTTGACCTTCATTCGGACAATCTGCTGCTGGAGGGCTTCAGTCACTTTAGAACAGCTCACCGTCTTGCAAAGTCAGTGAAAACCAGAAAGTTAGGCTACCAGATAATAGGGTTTGTCAGATAATTAAAGAAATTAGCACCAGGTGCCAGATTAACACCAATAACTGGGAGGTATATAAAAGTGTTCTTTAATTTTGATCAGTGTTCTTTTTCAAATCTCAAATTTTTGATTCTGTGCTTCAAAATATATGTAACTCATGAAATATGCCCACATACCTACAACAGATATTACCAAATCCTAGTCCCACAACAGCAAACTCTCTCCATTTAAACCATCCTGTAGGTCAGAGATGGGCAGCCATCATTCAGTAGCCAGGGAGCTAGCCCAGTGTCTTGCTCAAGGACATATCTGGTGACTGAGGCGGAATGACCAGAAGACTTCCGTAATGTCAGCCTGATGGTCTTCCCATCGAGCCACCAGGATAGATGCTAGGAACTTGTATGTGTTATAACAGCATTGCTCGTCTGATGAAATGTGTGTGCGCTTTAAACATCTTAGGAGGCTTATGTTAAATACTAACCACCATTTGTTGTGTGAATGTATATTAATTTCTTTGTACTTAATTTTGTGTTGATTTTCATCTGATCTCAAAGGAGCTTTCCATTGGCACCCTCCTGCCTTTTTCACTGGCATGTTTAAAATTTCTCTTTACATTTTTTACATAAGATATGGCGGCCTAAATGGACAGCATCAGTTCCATGCACCTCATATGTGGTGGGTTTAAATACAGTGTAGAACTTGCATGTTTTCTTTTTGCCTGTGTATGTTTTCTCCAACATTTTCAACAAATTGTGTGAGTGAGAGAGAGAGTGTGTGTGTTTATTTAGGCTCTCACATTTTACAAAGCTTCTTTGAATTTCAGGTAGAGAGAGAGAAATGTACGGCAGTCCACCAGTACCCTCGCACAGCTGACTTTTGAACACCTCCCGAGCACCACGTGTTCGCTCCATCGCTGTCCCATAATTCATTGCACTTCCTTGGCGACCGCTCGGGAAACGCGGAAGCTGTGTGGTTACCCAGACGCTGTGCTAGGCAGTATTATTCATGGCCAGAGAGAAGTAAATGTTCAGAAGGTTGTGCTTATCAACAAAATGAAAGTTACGCATTTTGATTTTTCATAAAAGAACGCATTTTTCAAGTTTCTATATATATATATATATATATTTAATTATTTCAGAGGCAAGCTGCCATGGCAGATACAGAAGACGACAACTTGATGCTGGTGAGTTGTTACGATTGTCTTGCACTTATTTACCTGTAAGTAAAAGATGCATCACGTTTCTTAATGTTTTAGGAGCTGCAGGTAAATGCACCGTTACATTAGCTTTTAGATTTTGCAAAACGCGAAAAGTTTCACTTTAATCGTTTACGTTGTCGAGAATCAAATTATAGTTACAGTTAATTTGTAAATTTTAAAATACAGTTTTCGCATCGGTTCGTTGCATAGTTTTACTAACGCGTTAAGTTGCGAATACTTAAATGTTTGTGTTTAGGTATATTCACATCAGGGAATCCTATTGCGTTATAACGGGTTGTTTAAGTCAGGCTTATAAACTTTAAAGAAGCAATACAATAAAGCCACATTATTCAGGGTGAAATACGCGTTATAACAGCATAATTAATCTACGATTTTATAAGAATAATTTATACATCGAAAACGTAATTTGTATTCCAAAATTGTTATAAGCGCACCATTTTTAAAAATATTGTACTTGAATAATTGACTTATTTCCATACGTAGTAAATGAATTATCAGTATGTGTGCTTAAGAAAATCCAAGTTTAAATATTGGAATAATAACTCTATTCCAATGAATTGAGTATTTTTTACGTATTTAGCAGTGTCCATATGCGTTTTATGTAGAAAATATTATCTATTTTTGTCTGACATCTCATACTAAAATTAAATAAATATTTCACAAGTTCTACACTATCACTACTATTCAATGACTGCATTTACTTTCAGGCCGTAATTAATTACTACTGCCAGGAAAAGTACTACAGTCATGTGGTCAGAACTGCAAATGAAGCTCAACAAATGTTTAGCAACGACCCAGTCTTCACCTTTTACCACGCTTATGGAATTCTCATGCAAGGTAATTATAGAGTTAATTGTTTCCTTCTGAAATTTGTGTCACTCGCTCAAATTCTAGTCAGTGTTGGAGCCTTGCAGACAACATTTAACGTACAGGTAGCGTGGTGTCTTTGACGTGTGGCCAGGGTTGTGTAACCCCTGCACACAACCCATCGCTTTCCACTGCAGACAAAGTACAGGAAGCCATTCACGAACTGAACTCCATAAAAGACAGGCGAGATGTGTCGCTGTGCACGCTTATGGCGCTCGTTTACGCTGAGAAAAAGAGCCAAAACCCAGGTGAGCTCAACAGACCAGGGCATACTGCACCTGTGAGTGCAACACTCTTTTAAAAGGCGATGTTTGCACGTGTGTCTTTCTGATAGTTCACACCTGGCGTTTATGCTATGCAATAAACACACATGCATCTGTGTCCAGACCGTGAGGCCATTCGAGAGCTGGATGCCAGGGTGAAGGAGGACCGGAAAAGCGCCAGCCCCAAGGGCCTGTACTTTGCAGGGCTCTTCCTCTGGCACCTTGGGCGCAGTGACAAAGCCAGGGAGTATGTGGAGCGCATGATCAAAATCTCCAACGGTGCCAAAGATGTAAGTGCTCAGTGGCCACTTTCTCTTCATATACACTGACGTTTGGAATATTCACTTAATGTTATACACATGGAGCACTGTCCAGCCACACCAGGTTCCAAACTCTTCGTTCTTCTAAACAGTACCAAAATAAATGGTGGTACTTGTGTTTGTTTTCCACTGGTGCAAAAATTGCTACTGAAATGGGGTGTCTTTATACTATGATAAACAGTAAGAAGTAAAGTTTAAAAAAAAAAAATTATGGATCTTTGGACAAATGTTATTTTTTAATTTTGTTTATCGTATTCTGAGTTCATAACTATACATTTTGAAGATAGCGGTTATATTTTACACGTTTTCAAGTCCCACCCAAGGTACCAAACAAATATCACTGCTGGTTTGGTACTTCGGCACCAGAAATCAATAATTAAAGGGAATTACTGATTTTTTCTTTTTAATTTTTATTTATTTATTTTTTTTACCACCAAATGTTTGGTACCTCATGCAGTGGAAAAGTGCCCATATGTGTCATTTTACTCTGGGGATAGTTTCTGTTGTAAAATGAGTTGGTGCAAATCTAATTGAATATTTACAAAAGTTTGAAAAATAGAATCTGAAGATCTGTAATTCTGATATAGAAATAATAAAATAGTCTTTGTACTGTACATATACTGTATAATGAAGTGGATATTTTCTTTATTACTATGTAACCTTTATAGCTAAAAGATTAAATAAAAATGTATCAATAACATGTTTTCACAATTTCTCCATTTTAGTTGTTGCTCTTACTGAGTAGCAGTCACATAAAATTTGCATGAAATTGCATTTGTCTGTATGTTATTTTTCTTTCATTAATTAAACATATCACTGTCCATAAAGAAATTGCAAAGTGGGATATTTTTGTAGTTTTCTCCAGTTTTGTAACATTTCAAAACAGACACAGAATACCATTAATGGATTTTTAAAATCATTGTAAAGACTTTTCTAAAAACCAGACTTTTCTGTTTCTCAAGCAACAGTTAATTTCAATACAAAAGCGCATCAGTTTAATTTCTCAAACCTTAATTACAAAATATATGCTACTATTAAGGATGGAACGCAACATTAATGTTTGTGTTTTCAAATATTTTGTGGTTGTTAAACTGTACACGTACTGATGTAACACAGACTGATTCAGATGTGCATAGTAGTGTGTCATTGTCTGTGAGAGGTTAAAAAATGCAGTGGTTGTGTGTGGATGTATATACCAATCACATGGCACTCATGGGGTCTGTGTGGCAATTTGTGATGATTTAAGAAAGGATGGGTAGGCAATGAGGACATGTAAAAGATTATTTTTCAAACAAATTCAAAGTTAACCACTGTAACGAATCAGAATAAAATGCAAGCTACCAGTATACCATATTATGGAATTTTCAGTAAGGTCTTTTTTGTATTAAATATTGTCGTCTTGTATTGTGGAAAAGTTTTTAAAGAAAAAACAATGCAATATGCGGTATTACTTTGACCGAAGATTTAAACAACAGTTGATTTCTATGGCATTCTTTTTCTTTTTGTATCTTGTGTGTTAACTTTTATCCAGGGGATGATCTTAAAAGGATGGATAGACCTGACGTCCAATAAAGATGCGTACATGAAGAAAGCCGGGAAGTACTTTGATGAGGCACTGAAGGAAAAAGCCGATGTGTTTGCACTGATGGGAAAGGTACTTACCTGGGGAAATTAGCTTTGCCTGTGTATCGCTGCATGTAATTGCAGTGAATGTCATGTCCTGTATAGGTGTTTTGCTTGCTTATGCTAGTTTTCAGAGAAATTGTCCCTAGTAGTGCACTAAAGGGTTTTCCATGGTACAAGTTTATTTTGTCCACTTTAGTGATAAATGACATGAATGATGCGTTTGTGCCACTTTATTTGAATAGTTAGATACAATTATTGCAGTTAAAATTCTGAAGGCTCAAGAATAGTATGAGCAGCATAGTTGAGTGATTTTGTGTGAAGTCAGATAAGTAGTGCAATGTGCATTTTAACAAATTAGTTTGGTTTTGTACAAGTCAGCAAAGTGTGTATGCCAGTGGCATTGTTTGTGTTTGTGGTACTCTTGTAAAAGTGTTTAGAACAGAATCAAGACCAGTTCTCAGTTTACTGTCCAATGTTTCAAAATGCAGCATTAGAATTCAAAATTAGTTGTGAAAAGTGACATTTTCAAGTGCTTTATGTTACAAGAATTAACTGAAATATGCTGTTCGCGTCATTAGTCATGTCACAATGTATAGAAACAATAAGCAGCAGCAACAACTTTAAGTCTTTTAAGTATTTACCAATTTAGCTGTTGCTAAGCCATTTTCTTTTGATTATTTTGGCCAGTTATAAGTAGTTCCACACTTTCTGAAGGTTCTGACTGGGCCGTTGCAGAATGTTCATATTGTTGCTCTTCAGCAGCTCCATTGTTGTTTTAGCCGCGTGTTTGCGATGATTGTCCTGCTGTAACATCATCCTCCCACCAAGGCTGAGTTTTCTTAGCAGATGGCAGCAGGTTGTACAGCAGGGTTTCCCTGTGTTCTTCACCCTCTGTTCTTACTTGCATGTTAACAAGACGCGCAGTCCCTGCTGATGAAAAGCAGTTCGCAGTGCGCCCGTCACCGTGCTCCACTGTACATGCGTGCTGCCCCCGCCCTCCTGTTTTTCTTGGCTCTGAGGACAACTACCTTTGCACCACACAAAGGGCTTTACAGTTTTGCCAAAAAACTGAAAAACCTCAGTCTTTTCCTATGTGTTGGCTGGATTAATTTGGTGCTGTCTGGCAATTTTCAGACAAACTTTGAGCTGGTCATTCTGAGTGTGGGCTTTTCCTTTCCATCCTCCAGTACAGTGTACGCCTGTGCAGAGCTCTTAATACAGTTGTGTGATGGGGCTTTTCTTCACTGTTCTGCCGGACTCGTCCGCTCCTTCAGAATAGGTGCTGGGCTCCATCTCCTCCTTGTGTAGATAGTGATTTATCAAAGACAGCCTCTTTGGCAGCGCCAGGGTGCTTTGATGCATCTTTCACATCTTAATGATTGACCCAGCAGTACTTAGTTTAAAATCTAAACACACTCGCGTTTTTTGTGTTTTTCTTCTCTGCTGATATGGGGCTTTATTTGTAACTTTTTCAGCTGCTGCTTTTTAATTTTCATGTTGAGTTCCTGACAAATATTTGTGTATATCATGGTTTTACTCTGGTAAATGGGTGCAGCTTTTTCACTAATGCACAAATAAAGGTGAACAGTAAGACAACTGAGTAGTGGCATTAATGTTTTCCCCCTGCTGACTTTGAGCTGCCAGAGCAAAGAGTCTGAATTTGGTTGTTTGCTTTTTTCATGAGTATCTCTTGCCTGTGGGTGTGAATTTGCAATAAAAATGGTGCCCATCATTTGTAATTCAGCAACATTTGAGAATATTTGTAAGGTTGAATACCTTTAAAAGGCACTGTTTGTTTTGAAATCATTAATTATTGACCTTTTATTTCTAAAATAAACTTTTTGGAGACTTCTTTTTTGCCTATTAAATAGCTTTTTGATACATTTTGCACTTAGGCTCAGTATTGCGAGTTTCGCCAGAACTACTCAGGAGCGTTGGAGACAATCAACCAGGTGATTGTGAGCTTCCCACGATTCCTTCCTGCGTTTGTGAAGAAGATGAAGCTGTTGCTGACACTACAGGACTGGGAGCAGACAGTAGATGCCGCTCACAGGTGCAATGCACTATGGGATTTGTAGTGGTATAGGTTGCAGGGTGCAGACAGGGGTCAAAATGGGGATAGACTATTACATCCCAGTGGATAATTTTTACTGTTATTATTACCTTCATAAACATTCTGGTGTCCATTATGATAATCTGATTTTCTCCTGGCAAATGAAGCAGAATTAAATTAGGCTAAGACTTACAAAGTGAAAAAGGACACAGGACCTTAAATCCTTAAAGGGGTAGTTGGGTGTTTCTGCTGCTGCACTTGAAATCTGAACAGGAAAATTGCCACAGTCCCTTACACTTGTGTTCTGTCATCCTTTCACTAATTTCTTGCTCTTTTGAGCTCTTGATCATTGCTGGAGATTAGAAGAGAGGTCTTAGAGAGAATATGCTGATCCTGAGTTCTGCTAGGGTTTTGTTACTCTTCAGTGATTCTTGTTTTAGCAGATGTGATGTATCTGCTATTAACACACACACACATACGGTAACAAATAAATGAGTGGTATCATTTCAGGTTGCTGCAGAAGGACAAGAATAACGTGGAAGCACTGAGAATACTGGCTTTGCATTGCTTGTGTAGAGAGGGCGACGTTGACGAGGTAAGGTTTGGCACAGTCCCGTTATACAGCCACACGACCTTCCCTGAGCACTGTGCCCCCAACCCCCATGTCTATATAATCTGTAATATCAACAAGTGCGGTGGCTCTGTTTGTTTGTACTTCAGTAGAGTAGTGCCTCACATGGAAAGTTAGTGAGCTCTCACACACACACACACACACACACACACACACACACACACACAAGCGTGAGTGCTGTCGATGCATGCTCACAAAAAAGGAAAAAGTTGCTCATACACACAATGGTACACACATTTATATAGATGAACCTGCACAATTCGAAAGTACACACAGAAGCCTTTGGATTTGCTGATTAAACATCTCATTATGTGAAATTCGTAGCTATCATATATAAACACCTGCACCCTCCCCTGCTTCAATCCTCTTCAAATATATGCTTTAGCAACTTTACTGCTGGTGTAAATGTTTTTTTTTTTTTTTTTTTTTTTTTAGCTGATTTTGCACAGTACCATCTGCGTATTCAGTTCTTGCTAATACAACAAGAGTTCAAATGAATTCAAAACTGTTAATTCAGTATTTGAATTACTGTGGTTACACATCAGCTTATTGTTTTTTTTTTCTGTCTTGTCCTGTCCAGTCTGTGAACCAGATCACAAATCTCATCAGCAGCCTGGACATTAACGAGCCTCACAACTATAACCTTTTCTACAGGATGTCGTTGGCCTTTACCAGAGTGGTATGAATACAGTTATCTGAACTACAGTAACTCAGTAACTGGCTGACTGCATGGCACATACCAGAAATGCCCAGGCTACTAAGTTAAAATGAAATGCTTTTTAGATTTTCTTTTGTAAACATTTGCCATGTAAACAAAACATGAACCTGTTGCCATGGTGTTGGTATATCTTGCCTGCCAGCCGAACTGACTGGACGGTTTGCTCAGTGTGGCAGAAATGACAGGATCCTCAAACAGACCCACGCCTTAGTTGAGAGGGCCTTCTCCCTGGCCTCCGGGGAAGCTGAGCTGGCCACGGAACTGGGATACCAGCTGGTCCTGCTGGGTAGAGTCAGGGAGTCCATTAAGTGCTACAGGACTGCCATGACCCTCGATGAAACCAGCGTATCTGCGTTGACTGGTGAGCCAGGATCTGCTGCGCTCAGTTGTACGTTGGGTGAACGAACACATTAATTTGCACTAATTGTTTTAGTGCAGCATAATGATCTGTGCCACCTTTCACTCTGGATGGAATACAGACAGTTTCCTGAAAAGATACGTAATTCCGACATAAGCAAATCTGTACTTGTTCAAGAAATTCACGATTATTTTGTACTTGTCACCATAGCTTGCGGTTAACCTTTCCCCGAAGGAAAAAAGAGTCAACTCACAAACATGCTGTGATTGATTTAGCGATACAAATGAAAACACATAGTGTTCCACTTTGTTACTGGAGTTGACAAGATACTCGAGTCTCCCCATCACTCATGAGAATCACCGTTTTCCTCTTTGATGGCAGGTATTATCAGGTGTCAGCTGATTGAGGGACACCTGGAGGATGCAGAGCAACAGCTGGAGTTTCTCACTGAGATCCAGCAGTCCATAGGGACATCTGGGGTGAGACATCTGCTCTCTGAAGCTCTGTGAGGCACTGAAACCCGTGAGGCGGTGTGCTTTGTAACCATCTCCATTTCGTTTACGCTTGATTCCCTTGGTGACCCTTCAGTGTTGGGATTGTTGAGGTGGAACTGATTAAAATTGTGTCCTTTGGAGAACTTTATACAAGAAGAAGATTTGTTGACTATTTTTCATTTCTCCTTTATTTTCTCTCTGACTTGTTTCCTATCATGTCACCATAAGCACAGATGTTTGTTATTACGAAAGTCATACACTGAAAACCCCTTTTTTGTGGGTTGTGGTGAGGGAACAAACACCAAGTTCAGTGTATAGCCAGCACAACGTGGATTTAAAAAAGAAAAGAAAAACAGAACAGGGGGAAAAATGGAATTCAAAAGCCTGAGTACATTGCAATGATGACTAATCACTAGAAACAGACTTGTAAATGGCCTTTTTTTGGGCAGGACTTAGTGAGAGGTGTAAGAAAACATGTCTGGTGGAGGATTTCTGTCTAAGGTATTACTCAGATGCTGAAACAGTGTCTGCCTTCATAAAGTGGGTTAGCTTTACTGAAGATTACAACAGTCTGTGTAATTTCATAGTAATTGCTAACAAAAGTGTTATTTGTTGTTAAGGATGAATCATGCCTTATTCACTTAGTATAGACTGAATAGGTGCTTGTAGATTTGGATATATGGGTTAGTCTGTAGGTCATATTTTTTTTGCAGTGTTCTATTCAAGGGTATAGGTTTCATGTTAACGTTTGGGAGAGTTGGAACTAAGTGTCTGCTAGCTGGGGTGTGAGTTTAGACTAAACCATGTTAACGGAGTACTGGGGTGTTTGGGGTGAAAACTGTCAGTAAAAAAAACTTTATGTGATGACAGTCTTACCTTTTCTCTTTCTTTTGTAAAGCAAGAATTATACATGATATTACCAGGGAGGCTATTCCCCCCCATCTCAAAATTGGAGGGGACATGTCCCCCATAAATGTACACCTATGATCCTACCAAATTTTAACCTTTGCACCCAGTATGTACCATGTGTTACTAGTTAGCAGAACAAGGTGGTTTTGATTGAACAATTTTAGGAGAATTTGCTGTATGGCAAAGACTAGAAAGACCAGGTAAACATTTACTAAAAATGAGACAGAAATTCTTTTGCCTGTCTTTATTGCTTAGGTTTTTCCCCCACCATATTGTTTTACCACATGGCTTGCCCTCATTTAACCTGTTTTGTCCTTAATGAGCTCCAGTTTTTGGCTTGCAGTCACAAATGGCTGGAGTTCATTTTGTGGCGTGTTGTCCCAATAGGAGCTGTTGTACCTGCGTGCTGTTCTGGCCGCAAGGAGGCACAGGTCTGCAGAGGAGGTGACGGGTCTGCTGAACGACGCGGTGGACACGCACTTCTCAGCTCTGCGGGGGCTGCCGCTCGGGGCCGATTACTTCGAGAAGCTCAATCCTGACTTCCTGCTTGAGGTTGTTAAGGAGTACGTCGCTCTGTGCCCCGCAAAGGTCAGGATGGAGCTGCATCTTTAACGAGTTTTTAATTAGAGCAGTAGTGTGCTAAGGGAAGGGTTTTTAATTACCAAGTTGAGATGATTGAGTGATTCCTAGGGGAGTCCTTGAAGTAGCAACGCATTTTATCAATGAATTATGCACTCCCCTTTGTAGAAGCTCAGCTTGTTCTGATAAGAAGTTAACTGTAGAGCAGCAGATTTGAAGTGTAGGGTTGACGTTTTTAGTTGCGATTAGATGACAATAACAGTGACATATCTCCTCCCAGCCCCCGGCCCACGGCCAGCCCCCACCTCTCCAGTTGCGGCACAGTGCTTCTGTTCTGGAAACTGTGGTGAAGGCTGTTCCTGGACTTCTCCAGGCTGTCTACTTAATGGCTAAGGTCAAGTTCCTGTCAGGTAAGAACATCTTTATGTGAAGTCAGCACTATTTTTCTCAGTCACAGAAGACCACTTCGCAGATTCTCAGTTCAAGTGTATTTTCTTTAAAGTATCTTGGATCTCTGGATTTTTGGTAGTTTTGGGTGAGCTAGATGATTAGCTAAAGAAACTATTTGGGACATCCTTGAAAAGTAAGGAGAGACATGAAAGGCAGCATTCTTTAGATAAAAGGTGAATCTCTGTGGTTTGGAAACCTTGAAAATGGCACAGTTAAATGGAGGTCAGTGAGATTGTCCAGCAGTCCAGTGCTCCACTGGCCACAGAAAGATCGATTACAAAGAACGTCTAGTCCACACATTATTGTACAATCCTGTTGCAGTGGATTGCCGGCTTCATAATGTAGATAAGGTTTAGGAGACCGTGCTGTAAGGAGATTGTAGATGCATGTTTATGATAAGCTTTGGACGGTTGTTGTTTCTGTCGAGGCAGGCTCCGGGGTGGGGATTAGGAAAAGGAGCTGAGAGAGGAGCACAGAGTAGATCAGGAAGGAGGTCAACCATGACAAGCATTTTATCCTGGGGGACAATAGTCAGAAAAAAGCCATGCAGGCACACAGAGAGGCAGACAAAAACGGAGTGTGAAATGGCAGAGAGTGGCACTCGGGGGGGGGGTGTGAACAGAGCACTAATGCTGAGGCCACGGCGTTTTCTGTCCACTTACAGGTGACATCGATTCCGCTCAGAGCAGCTTGCAGCGTTGTTTGGAGCAAAACCCCTCCCATGCAGACAGCCACCTCCTCATGGCACAGATCTACCTGCTGCAGGGCAACATCAAACAGTCCTCTCAGTCTCTGGAACTGTGCCTCAGCTACAATTTTGAGGTAAGATCTTAGGCGACAGCTTTGCTAGTATGATGCTATAGCCTTCATAAATATATGGAACTAATCTGCAGTCCTTAAGTTTGGTGACAACATGTATTCAGTTATGGCTACACCGGAAGTAATGTGGACTAATTGTAAGAATCTTGGTATCTTGTCACAGGACTGACACAGTGATTTAGGAACAAGAACTTGCACTTAAAAGGCCTAATAAATCCTTTTTTTATATTTACCTAATTTTCCTTTTTTTATATTTACCTAATAAATCATTGTGGTTCCTGCTTTTGTACCCTTGAATGAGATGTTTCCCCTAGTAAAATACCCAACCAGATATTGTATAACCAGATACATAAATGGCAGTGCCATAAGTGAGAATATAAAACACGAAGGCACTGGATTATAAACAGCTTGCCCTCTTGCCCAGGTGCGGGAGCACCCGTTGTACCATCTGATCAAAGCCCAGGCTCAGAAGAAGACAGGAGAAGTGCAGGAGGCCATCCAGACGCTTCAGCTGGCATTGGGTCTGCCCGGGGTGCGACGGACTGGTGGCTCCGCCAAGATGAAGAGCAAGCATGTGGAGCTGTGCTCTGCTGACTGCGTGTCTGTCTACCTGGAGCTCGCTGAGGCACACTGGCTCAATGGAGAGCAGGTGGGCGGGGCCCTGTTGAGTGGCACTTATTACTGGGCCCGACGACCCTGCTTCGCTGGGTCGTTCTGTCTGATGTGTTCCTGGTCATTTCAGTCTGCAGAAAATGAATACATTGCACCTTCATCATAGACACTCAAGTCCAAAGGACAGCAGAAGGAATTTGTTTTACTTTCCAGTGCTGCCGTCTCCTTTTTCCAAACTGACTATGGGAGATTTCTCCCTTGTTTGTTTTGCATAGCTGCCTACAGTCATGGCTGTGTAGTACACTCAGCCCATCTGCAAAGCTCAGATAACACAAACTGGCATGTGTGCAGAATCTTAATCATGCCAGAAGTTCATTCACATTTGGAAGAGTTTGGTTTTAAAAAAGTGTGTGTAAAGGGGTAACATTGATTATCATCTGTGATTTAAAGAAACACCTTATCTTGGTAGCCTGTTGACCTGGACTAAGTTTCCCATTGCTTTGAAATGTGTGCTGCGTGTGTTCTGGAATTCACCTTTCCACGGCTTTTGGCTTCAGTATTTTCGGCCAAGCGACACCTCCCTTCTGTACCCCTGCTGTGGCTCTCCCTGAATGGCATATGGTTTGGAGCTCTGAAGTGATGCTCCTAACCGAGAACGTTTGTACCCCCAGCACGAGGCAGCTAAAGTAATGCAGGACGCCATCAACGAGTTCACAGGCACGGTGGAGGAGCTGCGAGTTACTATCGCCAACGCCGACCTAGCGCTGTTGAGGGGCGACACTGAGCTCGCACTGAGCATGCTCAGAAACGTGACCGCTGAGCAGCCCTACTACGTCCAGGCTAAAGAGAAGATGGCTGACATTTATCTAAACCACCGGAAAGACAAGCGATTGTACACCAGCTGCTACAGGTATGGGAGAACCTAGTTTCTCCGTGTCCAATATTTACCTTCTGTATTGTAAATTTTGAAACCATATGAGCCATTGCTGTATTTGTATATTTATTTTAAAACAATTATTAAGCGGCCCATGTACACCAGCTGTCCAAGAGTCTGTCTTACCCCTGTGATTTGGCAGCAGATTGTGGGCCTCATTTTGAAGGGCAAGACCTCACACCTGTGTGAGTTACCCATTAATGTGGAGGCTGGAGTCGTGGTGCTACAGAGAATGGGTGTCAAGGCTCAGGCAGCAGGGTTTTGCCTTGGCCAATTGTAGTGACAGTCTGTGACTGTGGAAGGTTGCACAATAAAGGCACAGAGAATATCTAATGGGCACTTCAAATACAGCAGGAAGTTTGTAAAGCAGCTATCAGTCTTGTACCGTTTAGTGACTGTGCACTTAATATTGGCTTTTGGTGTGTTACCCAGAGACTTGGTGGAGAAGTTACCCAGTTCCCATACATACCTCTTATTGGGAGATGCCTACATGCACATCCAGGAGGTATGTTTGGACCTGCATCAGACACGCGCTTCTTTCCAGTTCTCCTCAGCAGTGTCACGCTTCCCTAAGTGTGTCATTGCAGCCTGTGTTTGTTTGTGTTTTCGTTTTCTGTGCAAACATGTTATTGGTGGCATTTATAGTTCGTCCTCCCATTGTTCCTTTGCAGCCAGAAAAAGCAATTGAGATCTATGAGCAGGCTTTGAGGAAGAACCCAAAGGATGGTGCTGTGGCAAGCAAGATCGGCAAAGCTCTAGTCAAGACCCACAATTACATTAAGGTTGGTTCACTTCTTGAGAAAGCAGCCCATTCTAATTCTGTGTGGTGGAGTCTTCAAATCTGTCCCATTGTTCACTGTGTCAGTTCCCGACTGTGTAAAAGTTTGGGTTTTTCCCGAAGTGGTCTGAATTCATATTCTTCCTGTAAACAGGCAATAAATTATTACGAAGCCGCGCTCAAAAGTGGTCAGCAGAACTTCCTCCGTTATGACTTGGCAGAACTGCTCATGAAGCTCCGGCAGTACGAACGCTGTGAGAGAATCTTGCATGAAGCGCTCGACCGTGATACTGGTATCGTACACCCCGTATGAATGACGCAGGCACAAATCCATGCATGCACATAATGTTCTGAAACTATAGGCATATAAATGATGGTGAAATGTCAACCTTTATATAAATAAATAAATTAGTCATTTAGCAGACGCCTTTATCCAAAGCGACTTACAACATTTCACATGCGAGTTACAATGAGCTAGCGCAGGGTGTCTTGCTCAAGGACACATCGGGTGGCGGGATTTGAACCGGGAGACTTATACACACACAATAATTTGTATAAAAATTGTACAAGAAGACATACATTCAAGTATTGCAGTATATTCTGCAACCGCGGTCCTGGAGGCCTCAGCTGGTGCAGGTTTTTGCTTTAGCAATTTCTGCTTTTAATTTCACTTTAATGTCAGTTAAACATTATTGGCATTTTTTTGTATCATTACTGTGTCAATCAAGAAATTCTCACCAAGCTTTATGCGTTTTTATTAAGAATTTAAAAAGAATGAAATGGATGTACTGATGTTGCTACTCAATGTTTAACGGTTACAATATATTTTAATCCATTTCTTGATAATAATTACTTATGTCATTAAAGCTCCTGATTAAGCGTTCTTTGTCATTGGCACCTTCTAACATTCTTCTTTGCATCTTATATTCTGTTAATAAATTTGCACAACTAAGCACAGATAGATGCAAATGATCAGGAAGAATGAAGAGAAGAAATGATGTAATTGTTATTTAAGATAAAGGACTAATTAAATTGAATGAATTTGCTGATACAAAAATCTACCCCAACTGTGGCCCTCCAGGACTGTGACTGCCCACCCTGGTATAGAATCAGTGTATTTAGCAGGAAGTGAGCAGTAATAAGGCATTATTTTTTCCCAAGTTGTATTTTGAAAATATGGATATTGAAAATCTAGACCATAAACACAATTAGCACATTAAGTTAAATGGGACAAATTATAATGCCTTCCAAGGACATTTTACATAAAAAAATCACTGTGTGTAATACCGTGATTCAATTCCCACAATAAAATGAAATGGATCAAAAGTATGTTTACAGTTAAATATGTATACGAAAATAGGCTTTCCATTTACGTCAGTGGCTTTATTATTTCAGATATCTAGAGCTGAGATATGACAGGATATTTGAATTTAGAGCAGTGTTAGTGGACACTAAATAAATAAATGAAACCCTACCATATTACTGTAAACCTCCTTTTGAGCCGCCCTGTAAAATAATATTAGGCCTACATCAGTCATGTAATAACAGATAAGAGATGAAATAGCAAAGGCCAATGGTTCAACCATTACAAACCTGCTGTACATTTTGTGTCTTCTGCATGTGGTTTTTACACTTACCACCACGAGTCACTTTTTTTTGCACTCCGTTTTACTCCATCTCTCAAAACACGGATCATGTTTGCTGCAAATTTCAGTAAATGTAACGTAGCACATCAGGCTGCACGAGGCGTGGGGGGGGGGGGGGGGGGGGGGGGGGGGGGGGGGGGGGGGGGGGGGGGGGGGGGGGGGGGGGGGGGGGGGG
>JABJVR010040834.1:0-31766 GCA_025773905.1 Chitala chitala
ACTAAAAGCTCTAGCACCAATACTTTTATGTACGCGTGGAACAACTAGTAGGCCTGCATTCTGTGATCGAAGAGAGCGGAATAACCTTAGTCTTCAATTTTTACTTGGTAAAGTGTACAAGACAGAATATAGTAATATGTGACTAACTCTAACTCTTGTACTGTGCGGTTCAGAAACTCCCAGTTACTGTTTAGATCCCCAGTATACTTTGATTTACACTTAAATGCAGCCTTTGATAGGTTAACTTGGTCACGTTTTTTATAACGTATAAAAATGCAGTACAGCAAAACTATAGATCTGTCTAAAAGTTGCACGACTTATCAAACGTTTAATTTAAGGACGAAATCTGGCCTGTATGTTTTAATCCACTTAAAACAAGATCAATCACTGTTACATTATAGTGCTTTTAGTAAATTTGTCTGATGCACAGTTTCTTAACTATGACCATTAGCCTTCAGGTCATGCTTTCAGCTCTAACCCGTTTCAGTCAGAAATAATAGGTTAACAGCAGATAGCATTCCCTTTATCTGAGGCTCCTTGTACTGTATTGTCACTTATGAGAAAAGGTGTCCTTAGTTTGTCAAATGGGGAAAGCAGATCCTGTAATGGAGGGAGCTTAACGAGGGTAATATTCACTAAGCCGGATGTGAATTTCAACCGTACGGTGTAAAAAAAAAAAAAAAAAAAAAAAAAAAAAAAGCTCTCCTCCTGTTGGATAGGCTGATTAGGTCTCTGGCCTGTAAGTGGAATGAGGTCAGTCTCTAACTAGAGCTTTGCGTGTCTAACAGGTGGCACCCCGGCCGCAAGGAAGGAAGTGATCAGGAATAAAATCCGCGCCATTGGCAAGATGGCGAGAGTCTTCTCCGTGCTCCGGTGAGCGTGCTCTGTGTGGACTTTTTGGGCTTCCTCCAGTGCAAACAATGTGTAGGAAAGTTTGGTGAAGTCTTTGTGGTGTAGAGTTTTGGCACTGACTGCAGTTCTGGGGTTCAGCTGGCTTCCCAAGTGGCACCACAAAATGTTGCTGAAGCAAGTGCTGACGTCTTTCTCGTTTGTGTGTGCATGCGCGTGTCTGTGTGTGTTTCTGCGTGCGTGTGTTCCTTGCAGAGAGGAGAGCGAGAGTGTATTGCAGCTCAAAGGGCTGACACCCACTGGGACCCTTCCTCTCGGAGTGCTGTCAGGAGGTCGCCAGACCCTGCAGAGCGGTACGTGCTCCTCCTCTTCCTCGTTGTCCTACTGGCCCAGTTATTCCCCTTCCATCAGTAAACACACTCCACAGAGTGCCGCGACTCCACCCACTGGCACACCACCAGTGTTCTCATAGTGGAAACAGAACAGCTGAAGCCATTTGTGTGACCATACGTTTGTGTGGCGAAAGTTGAGTAGGAGGTCCCTTTCTGCCCTTTCTCCATTAACACTAATTGTTTAGCATATGAGTCTGTGTGGGTGGCTACAAAAATTGTAAAATTATACACCAAGTTAAAACTACGCTAACAGAGCGAGTCTTATGGGAATTAATACAGATTTAGCTGAAGCGAAAAGTGTTCATTCCTTTAAATGCCTAACATGTGAGGAGTTACACTTTATCACTACGTGTGTGGTTAATTACCGAACTGTTGGACAGGGTAGTGATTCTGAGTAAGCCGTAACGAACGTGACACGAGTGTAACTGAATGCTGTGAAATTACACTGAAAGTCTTTGCAGAAAAGCTGCCTACATGGTTACTTTAATGCAGGTTATTAGTCTTTTACTTTTCCCCTCCATGACCTCACAAGTTATTTTCTTTCTGCATTACTCCTGACCTGCATCTTCACCCTGTTTTTCCTTCCTGTTCTTCTTGGTCCGGTGTGCAGTGTGGCATTAACTTGTCTGTCGGAATAGAAAATCACATCCTACACTCACGTAGGAGAGCTCAGATCACCTAATGTCACTTTTGTCTAGGTGAAAGTATATTCCAAGTCCGTTCATGTCTGGTTATTTCTGGTGTTTCCAGTGCGAAACCTTTTCTGACACTCTCGGAGTTTAATGTAGATTTCCTTCCCCTTTTAATTTGTATGCCTGCTTTTGGTTATTAAGATGCTGACCACGGAGTTTAACGATGATCTGCGCTGGCTGCGTCTCAGCGTCTTGTTACTTTTAATGTAATGATAATGAATGTATTTATTTGATTGAACTTTGCATGGGACGTTCTGCCTGACGAGGTGAGCAGAGGGTATCTGCTCTGCATGCATGACACAAAGCGTGATGGCACGTGTCTTACCATCACATGTAGCATGCTGCACGCTGACCAAAAAGCCCTGGCTTGTACTCCCGTTTAAGCACTCTGCCCATCACGGTTTTGTAATGCTGATTATAATAATTTTCTAAGACAACTACCATCCATCTGCTTTTCTGTGGCCTTCAATACTTCGTGTGCACCTTACTTTTTGCTGTCAGCTTCATAGTTTTTTTTTTTTTTTTTTTTTTTGTGCTTTTGGCGATATCTGTGGTTTGTTTTTTAACCTAATGAGTATTAATTTGTTACTCATCTTTAATCCAATACTTCTTGATCATTGATGTCATCTTTGAATGTTCTATTCTTCCCAGGGGAACGTGATATGGAATCGGGGATGTGACGGGGGGTGGACTGGATTGCAATGCCTATGTTTGATTGCTTGAATATTTTAATTCACTCTTTTTCCATTCGTTCTCGGCATGGCTCAACTGCTCACGCTTGTACAGCCACCATAGAAGCAAAAGAGGCACGAGGTAATGCGAGTGGTCTGTGGATCTCTCATTTTGTCTGTTGTCCAAACACCCCCAGTGTGGGCCCCCCCTGTATTAACCTCTTTCAGCTTTTGTCACCGAACTGTCTCGTCCTTTTAATTTGAATGTAGTTGTGTCAGTGCCACCTTGTGGAGAAGGGATGCTCTTGCACTACCAGTGACTGCTGTGTCAGATGTATGTGCAGTGTTGTACTGGCTTCCTTGGATTTAATATTTGCTTTGGAGCTGTGTATTGATACCAGTGAGCTGGGTAACAAAGCTTTTTTAGGGTGATTATATTGCAAATTTTTTCGTAGCTTTCAAGATCCCGCTGTCCCCAAGTATTATGTACGCTGCCTGGCCAAAATTAAGAGTCGCATGCTAGTATTTTGTTGGACTGCCTTTAGCTTTGAGTACAGTGCACGTTTGTTGTGACATTATTTTAATAAGCTTATGCAACATCTTAACATTTAATGCATATGTGGATGAAACAAATTTTTCACTAAGATCTGGTGACTAGAGCATTGAATCACTCTCTAAAGTGTCTATGAAGGTTCTCAGTCATCCAGGTCGTGGTTATCTCAAGTGTTGATCAGTGGCAACTAGACTTGTTTGGAAATCTTGAAGACGTTTCACCTCTCATCCAAAAGGCTTCTTCAGTTCCTGAAGTGAATTGAAGCAGTCTGAACTGACTGAAGATGAGGTGAAACGTCTTCAAGATTTCCAAGCAAATCCAGTTGCCACTGATCAACACTTGAGACACTCTCTAAAGTCTTCTCCACCACATCCTAAAGATTTCCAAGGGGGTTAATGCCAGGACTCTGTGGGGGGCTAGTTCATATGTGTATGTGATTTCTCATGCTCTTTGAACCCCCGTTTCACAATTTTAGCCTGATGAATCTTGGCATTGTCATCCTGGAATAGGCCCATGTCATGAAGGAATTAAAAATACTGAGGGAATAACCTGGTCATTCAGTAGATTCAGATACTCAGCTGACTTCATTTTATTGTCGCATAACATAGCTGAGCTTAGGCCAGACCAATTGAAGCAATACTAGCTAATAACACTGCCTCCAGAGGCACAATGTGATTTTTTTGAGCCAGGCAGTGTAGTTGACAGAGGAAAAGGAGAGAAATATTACAAGAAACCACAGTGAAAGTTTCTTGCTTGAATTGGAAACACTAACCTGGATCATTTGTCAATAGCAGTAAAAATGTGTATCTAGATTAAAGACAACAGTTACGGTTTCCTTAGTGTCTGCACTATTTGTCTTTTGTGTTTTAATGTAATTGTTGTCTAGGATCTGTGGAGAGATGTCACTGGCACATTGGAAAATCCCAAATGTCTGATCCAGGACCAGCCAGGATTGCTTTGTCTCTGGTGAATCAGGGTGTCGTCACGCTTAATCAGCCACTTTTTGACGGATGCGACTACAGCCCACTTAGCGGAATGCGATGATTCCCCAGGATGTGTCCCCTGGCCACACCTCCACCTCCACTGAGCAGATATTTTAGAGCCTAATCTTGTTATGTTTCTCAGATCATTATGCGTTGCGTTTATCTTTAGTTGTGACCGCTGTGTGTGCTGGTGAGGGGTTGGGGCTAAAGTGGGGAACCAGCATGTGGTGCTTACCTACAGCCTACCCCCCAACCCAGACTCAGCGGTCAGTCCTGCCAAGCATCCTGGCTGTGCAAGAGCACCTTTGTGCATGTGTGCCCACCTGTCCCTGGGCTGTCTCTCACTGGTAATTACCTTTGTTCTGTGTTGGGTGGTTTCTGCAACTCTTTTTTTTGTTTTTTGCTTTTTGTGACTTTTGTATTTGTATTACATGTTTTATTGCATGTTAAAACCAGTAACAAAAAAAAAATGGCGGCAAGCAGACGTAATTTCCAAGACCGTGCTCATGGCATCCAAGGAGGCCACATACCTAGCTACTTGCTAGAACTTTGGCATGGCCTGGTTGCTTGCAGTTTGCCTTGACTTAATGCGGCTGCTATTGGCTGACTCAATATGTATGTAACTTTAAATATTTGGTCGCAGACTGTTTTAAAGCTAACGTAGAGATGATTAGCATGGTTTCTTCTTTGTCCGCGCTCCTTTACTGTTATGAAATCAGTGGCTGACACAGCACAACGATCATGGTACACTAAATCTTCCTTGCTTGTGAGGATATGAGTCATGTTCCAGCTCTCCCAAATGCTACTCTGCAGTGTCAGAAACCAAATACTTTGACAACAACCATTAGTGCTTTCTAAACCAAGTGGTGGAGCAGTTCTTTCATTCCTGCTCCTGAAAACGTCAGATCCGTATTAATACTTTGGAACTGACCACATCTGGATTGGTAGCTGGTTTTTTGAGTTGTTGATGTGAAGATGGGGTTAGGGTGTGTGATGTAGGAAGCGCAGATTGTAAGCTGTGGTCTGTCCGTGGTGAATATCTGGAGGAAGTGTTAAAGATGACAGTCCAACTTTATGACCACCCGCTGTGTATCTGCGTGGCACGAAGCGTGTGCACCGAGGAAAGCCAGTCTGATGAGTTCTCTCTTTCGTCTGTCTGTCTGTCTGTCTGTCCATCCCTGCCCTGTCCAATACGTGTGTCCCACGGTGCAGCCATCCAGGGCTTTTCTCCCCAGCACAAGATCCGCAGCTTCGAGGAGGCGCGCGGGCTGGACCGGATAAACGAGCGGAGGCCCCCACGCCGGGATGGACAGCAGGCCGACAGCGCGTCGCTCAACTCCTTCAATGCGGCCAACTCCCCCAACAACAGCACAGAGCCCCCCGTGCAGTAGTGCCTGCTCTCCACGACCCTCCCCTCCCCTCCCACCCCTCACCTCTCCACCCCTCACCTCTCCACCCCTCGCCCGTCCCACCCATGCTCCCGTCTCGCACATTTGTCTCTTTCACTCCTCGTCCGTGGAGGCTTTTCTGCTGCCTGCTCTAGGTGGAAAGGACAGGCAAGGTCAATGTTCATGCCCACCGCAGCAAACAATAAGCAAAAACTAATCAGTATGTCTTTATTACGCAAAACTGTATTAAGTAAATACAATGACTAAAGGCGACTGGTTCATGGGCAGAGATGACCACACCCATAAATAACAGAGCTAACAGTGCAACATTTTCTAAGCTGGAGTGTGTGTTAGGGGGAGGTGTGACCTGAAACTATTTGAAAGTGTTTATTCAAGGGATTAAATAAATTTTAATTGTGTTGTCCTACATGCTCGGCAAAAGAACATTAGACTGAATATTTACATTTAAATGGTGATGTGCACATTTTCAGTTGATACTTTGATATCAGTAATGTAATACCTGAGTTCACCTGTCAGTATTCATCACTTCATATACCTGACAGGTGATGGACTCGTTAAAATGGCTCCAATTTTAGCTGCTTCAAGTGGTGAATAAATGCCTGAAGAACTTCAACAGACAGACTTCTGGAGCTGCTTTGTTTTCAGCGCCAACGTTTACGTATATTTGAGTGTTCCCGTATTTAAATATGAGCATTTAAAAATATTTAAAATGTTTTATACGGCCTGTGATTTTGGCATAAAAAAAAAAAATGAAGACGTTGAAATTCAATTGGTAGAAGCTTGTTGGCCTGACTGGATGTCACGTTTGGTTCAAGTTTGTTTAAATGAGTCTGGTTCTGGCCCGTCACCCTCTGTTGCTGCCACGTTTTCTGGAAGCTGCTGCCTTTGCTGCTGAAGTTGTTCCCATGATGAGCAGGAGGGTCGAGCCCAGTGGTGTTACTGAGCCAAAGGTAAATGCAAAAAAAACTGAAGTGTCATTTATGCTGCCCCATGTACATTTGGCTGCCAGGGCTGATGTTTCAACGTTTGACAGAGACATTGAAGACCAAGTTAGTGGATCTGATGTGTACTGTGTGTATGAGGAATTCTGAGTTTTGACTAAAAGCACGTTGCTCTCTTGAAATGGCTATAATAGAAAGTGAAGTTGTCTCTGAAAAAAGAGTCCTCTATGCTTTTGGGTGGGTTCATTGCAGAAGCAGGGGTTCTTGAAGAGTTTACTGACGACAATGTTTTTTAAACAATAGCACCAGATGTTGTAGTTTTACTTTGTAATTCAATACACAGAGTTGCTATAGTTCAGTCAGGCAGTGCAGCAACAGTTGTTGATCTTTATTGAAGAATATCTTTGGACCAGTGAATTGGTGCTCTCTTCCAAAGAGCATAACGAATTGTGTCAAGTAAAGTGGTGATAATGTGTGTACCGGCAGTGTTTTGCCGAGACCTAACCTGAGCAAATTAGGAATACTTCAGATACAATGTAGAGTTGAAATGTGGTTTGAAAGACTCGACTGCTACAATTTGTGGTATGCCTGTCGTATTTTACAGTGGAAATTTTTCTCTCACAGGTATCCCAGAGAGCTGTTTTTGACCTATGACCCTTTTATATAAAAGGACAGATGGACACAAAGCAAATTATTACAGAGTATCATGAAACACAGCTTTGATTTTTGTGCAGTGTCCGTGTTGTTAACGAAATTTCGTTTTCTGCTATGTATGAAATAAAGCCTGTCGTTTCATATTTGCTCCTGTTGCTCTGGGACTGTTCTGAGATTTGGTATATTCCTCTCCCAGCCGTTATATTTTTTTTCTTGAGTGCAGGGAATTTGGATATACTTTTGCATAACATAAATTAAAAAGTTCTTTATTTCGTGTTTTGTAAAATGTGCCGCTTTTTATTTGAATACACCTGCTTGCTGATGTATTGCTTATAAGCTTCGATTTTGACGGGTGGTCATCCAAAAAATGTGTCACGATATGACTATAACTTAAGCGTTTTATCCCCACGGCTGAAAGCAAAAATGCGCTGCATTATGGTGTGTGTCACTTACTTTGGACTGTCATTTTGTTTGCATGGCTGAGTTGTCGCACGTAATGAGTCCTTAACATCCAATATTCTGCTTTCTCATTCCTGGTCTTGGGTGCATTAGGAAACATCACATCACGAAGTTCCTTTTGATTTTGTGTTTGTGTAACGTTTGCATAATGGAAATGTGCCATGCTATTTCAGTGGAAAGGACGTTCGGGGGGCTGAACACATTTCACGGGCAGCAACTTTCGCCACGTGCTAACGGGGCATGCGGTCCCGCGAATAAGCGACCTCAGATTGTCGGATCACTTTGCAGTCCAGAGTCTTGTTTTTGTCTTTATGATTTTATTGCAAGTCAATAATAGCAGGGTATATTCTCTGTGTCCTAAAGGGGCTATGCAGATTCTACAAAGGTATTTGTTCTTGATTTATAATGATAAAAGATTTAATACTGCAGTGGACACACAAAGCCCATGCAATGGGCTTCACTTCTATTGTTTTGTCCAGATTTATAATTTAATCTTGCAGAACATTGCAAATTTCTTAATAGCTGTAAAAAAAAAAAAAAAATGTTAAGTACTTGTATTGCAAGGTCTCCAGAAATTGATTTATGTAGATGTACTGCTTGAAATACAATAAAGGCTTGAAAATGTTTTTCTGTCATTTAATGTGTTCTTCCATCCATCATCTTAACCACTTATTCCTGGTGAGGGTCATGGGGAAGCCTGGAGCCCATCCCAGAGCACACAGGGCTCAGGGCAGGGGACACCCAGGGCAAGGCACCAACCCACCACAGGGCACACACACTAATCAACCTAACCTGCATGTCTTTGGGAGGAAACCAGAGCACCTGGAGAAAGCCCACCAGGCACAGGGAGAACATGCAAACTCCACGCACACAGACCCAAGGTGGGAATCGAGCCCCAGGCCTGGAGGTGCACGGCGACAGTGCTAACCACTACGCCACCATGCCGCCCTTGTGTTCTTCTTGTTCTTGAAGAATTTATGCATTTCAGTTCAACAAGCATTTTTCTTTTACTTGCAGCATTTACATGACTGCATAGGCTAATACTGGTCTTAAGTTCATTTAAATAGTTTGTGGGAAAATCGTTCATGTACTGTAAAGAACAGTATGGCTAAATAGTGAACGCGGGCGAAGGACAAGTCCTTTTACAACTGCTGCTTTTATAACAGTGGTGTAAGTGCACCCAGACGCTTGCACTTGTGAATATTATGGTATGCTGTTGGTAATTTCTTTGATTTGATGTTAATCTTTCATAAGGACTCATGTTTGTCCATAACTGACAGGCTTTACATAGTTCTTTCTTTCCTGTCAAAAAATGTGTGCACTTCTTAATGAGTGTGGTTTTGTGGGTACTTTATACAGGAAGACTGAGAAATTCTGTTCTAATTTTCTATGCTATTTTATTGACCTCTACTGTTCAGTTGAAAAATTGACATGCAGTAAGCTTCCTCACTATTAAAATGACACATAAACTTTTAGCTATAAATATTTTTAATATAAATTTTGAGTACATGCTGAAACACAAAAATTACATTTTAGAAACTTTAAGCTTCAGATATGTTTACAATAGTTTACATTAACAAAATAAATATAAAACAGTGTTTTCCCCATTGTATCAATGCAAATAATTATATTAATGCAAATAAAAAGTACCTTGTATCTGATGCATATTCAACGAGACGTGAATTCTTATAAAGCAGTTCATGTCAAGAATCCTGTCACTTGAATCTTTTCAGTAAAATAGCTCATTGACCACAGTTCAAGGATCATTTAACATGTATACATTTAATTCTAAATGTGTTGCTTGATAGAAATGTAAACAGCTGTAATTGCCTCACATTACAGAATGGAAAATTTGCTGCAGTACATATGTGCAAAACTCTTCGTGAAAACATAAATATCCCTCTGAACAAGTGACTATGAAATCAATTAACCACATTCTGTCTTGCATCACCAAAAGTATTTATGAAATACCTACACATCTAAAGTGGCTTTAAGGAGCGTTTCATGCATGTGTACATGAAAGAATGGCCTGACGGATTGCCACAAATTCAGAATAACCTCTGACCCCTGCATGTTTCACATATTTTAGTTTGTTTGCAGTTGAAACTTTTTGTTACAAGTTCTAATGGCTGGCGAAACAGCTCAATCACAGAGAAATCCCTGCTTTTAGTCTGTTAGTGTCCCTAATTTTGTGTTAAAACCAGTGGATCCAGATCAGATGCCTTTCACAAACACTTGAGGCTTCAGACCCGTGGTGTTTTTGGTGGTCTCAGTGCCTGAGTATGGAGTGAGAAATTATTTATTAAATTAGTAGACATAGTATAAAGATTACGTGTTAGCCAATAAATTTTTTTTGCAACTATTAACAGATTCTGGGTTTTACGCACACACACACACACACACACACACACACCCATTTTTTTTACCTGTCTTGCAGCAATGAAGTCCACAGTTTGTGACTGAGGTTTGGGGTGTGCTGGAGGTGGAGGTGGAGGTCTGTTTGGGCGCTGTATCTGTAAGAATTTTTAGTGCATTTTACATTTTAAACCTGCCAAACAGCTACCGGCAGATCAGTACATACAATGTACAGATGCCAAAAACGAAAAAGGCAGGATGATCATGCGGTGATTTACCTGCACTTGGAAATCGGACGGCGGTGAGTGGTGGTTAAATGCAGGATTAGTCATGCCTGGCTTCTCATCGTAGTAGGCAGGTCTGGGTTGGGAAAGACGGAAGGCGTGCATGTTCCTGTTGGGTTCACTAAAACTTTGTGCTGTACAGACTTTGTTGTAAGTGAGAATTCACATACCTTCGAGAGCTTGGTGCTTTGTGTTTGTACTTGTAGAGGATGAAACCCGCTACACCCACGATGATCAGAATCAGGAGAATGACTACAACTATGGTGACAGTAACAACTCCTAAAAGAGTATAGAACAAAGGGTGTCAGCATTCTTATTGTTAAAAACCCATGATATGACACCACAGATAATGTTTGTTAGAATTCCATGAAGAATGGTTCATTTTGTACAATCAATGAACGGTAAATATAATCTTTTAATGTAATCTCTACAATTTTTCATCTATAATCTCTCTAAAATGTAATCGTCTGATGTGATTTGGATTACACAACAACATAAAAAGCAGAATTTGTTGCTTTACATCTGTTGACTGTTTCAGAGATTGCTGACTGTTTTATTTTTGCTTTTAATACTGAAATGTGACTTGTTCACAGAACAGGAAGTTGTTTAATCGTTGCTGTGAGAATACCAAATCATACGCTTCTGCACGCATGTGCTGATGCATGTGGTATTGCATATACTGTAATTCTTTTTGCTGTCATTGAGGAAAACATGTGATTATCACCCACATTAGGTCACATCGACGAATGGAGTGAAGTGGACAGCTAGACATCTGCCACTTACTGTCAGCGTTAACATTGTTTATGGGTCCAGTCTCAAATTAACTGGTAAATACGTGACGAATCCTTACATGTATCCAACTGTGTCTATATGTATATTATAAAGAAGACATAGATCAACTCAAAAAAGCAAAAATCATGTTAATGATGTTTAATTTCCTGCGCACAATAATTTTACAGTGAAAACATCTGTTCTTACTGTCCGACTCCATGTTTTTTAACAGGAACTGAGATTTCCCAGATATGGACATACTTTGGTTTCCTTTTTTTTGTTCTTTTTTTCTCTAAATGTTGCTTTACTGAATAAACTGCAGACGACAAAAAAGGCTAGAAAGTGGGTAAAGTAAAAAAGGGTATCAGAATTTGAACTGAAGCCGTGTCCGAAAGTGCCGTGGGAGTGACGGACATACCTGGAGACATTTTCTGGTTACTTAGCATTTGGTCACAGTCAGGGGGCAGCCACCCTGGCTGGCACTGGCACTCCTGCTTATGGTTACACACCTTGGGGATAACATGGCAGAACACAGGCTGGTTATTTACAGTATACTTTAAAAAAACATGCTGTCCAAAACTAAGACAAAAAGAAAGAAACTCAATTTGACAGATCAGCAAAAAACTTCATACATTTGTAAAGCATGGCTTAAGTGTCTGAATACCTTTTTGGGGCCACTGTTCTATACTTAAAAATGTACATAAATGTTGCACCAATTAGAAACAGGACATAACAGTAGATTGGATTCACATCAGATAATATTTTATTTAATTCAACTGGTTTTGACCACCACTAAATGCTCATCTTCTCATACCAGAACAAAAAACAACTTTTGTAGTCATGTGAAAGGTAAGATTAATTCAGCTTTTTGAAAATAATATTTATTTGAAATCAATTTAGGAAATTTTAGGTCGGTTTTGTACGTGCACAAGTTTTAAAAATAAGATCCCTGAATTTTTTTATCCACTTGCAAAATGTGAGATTTTTGTATATACAGATGCCATTCTACTCACGAACATCTGACATGCAAACATTCCTAGATACAATCAAAGGCAGAATGTAACTTGTTCGTAACTTGGGGAGTCTGTATAAACTTTTATCATCAAAACTGTTTTTTACAAGGTGTCTGGTTTTTCTTTTGTATTTTTCTTTGCCAGAACTCCTGATGTTGAATAAATTGGCTGGAGTCATATGTAGTGATCCCTGAAGTCAGACTTAGTTGTTTGATGCCCTTATAGCTTATTTAAACTTAAGTATTCCTACAGTAGGTCCCAAGCCTTTGACATGTAGCATATGAGAAGGTGAGTGAGGCTCCTGAGTGAGTTCTGTTCAACAGAAGCTAGCAGGAGGCTTACCCCATGACCTTTGCAGCGTGCTGAGCAGTTGGTTGCTCTGTAGGCTGTCTCCAGATCCATACACTCACGGTCTTTGCAGACCTAGTACACGAGATCTAGGTTACAAACAGCTGTTTTGCACTTTCTGCGAATGCCTTACCTAAGAGTCCATTCATGTCAACGGATCCGATTCCAATTTCACCTAAATGGTTTACTTCAACATCAAACGCCAGTTTTTTCCACTATGTTACCGCTAGCCTATTCTAACACCTGAAGATTTTACCATTCCATCGCCACACTTGGTCCCAGTGTCCACCTGGCCGAGGTCGTTTTTTGGGTCATCGCTGAATATGCCCTTGCAGCCAGGGAACATGACGAGGCGGTTGTAGTTGGGATTTGGGTTGCCATTATTGCAGAAGATCATGCCACACATGATGTCTCTGCCCAAAAAGGTGTGAGGAAGCACAGTCAGTGGAACACGCATGTCGCAAAGCACAGCTACACAGATGATGTCACAAGTCTGGGCCCTTACTTCTGCTGGCACCCTACATATTTGGTCACTGATAGGCGAATGCAGAAGCCATAGTACACTCCTCTGGTGTTCTGATTGTAGCAGCTTGGGTCTGATACCTCAGCAGCTGGAAAAGAAAGGCAGAAGATACAGAATTCATGCATTCCATCTCTGGTCCTCTGGTCGTGTATTTTCATTGCTGCCTCAGGCGAGCACAGGATGTGGTCTCTTTACAGTTCAAGAATACATTGCAGTTCTATTGCTCACTCTTTCCATATGTACTTAACATCACATTTGCGGTGGGTAGCTTGTTCTTGTACAATGAGGCAATCATGTTGACATAAAAAAAATGGTCCTGGCAGTGGGAAATGAAGCTAGCATGTTTTTATCACAGGAAGTGGCAGAAAAAAGTACTGAAAACTTTTGCTGAATGCACAGGCTGTATGGGTGATGTACAGGGTGTTCAAAAATGATTAATCCTATTTCAGATGAGTTTATTGCTGCATTGATCAAACCATATATTGAATTAAAACAGACCAGATTAAAGAGTTTTTGAAGGGTAACACTAGAGGGCTCTATGGGATTCAGTTTGTGAGAAAATGGTGATGGAGAGGCAGAAGGTGTTTTATGTGCTGCAATTTGCAAAGCAGGTTTTGGTAATAATGGTGCAGCATCATTTTCGTCAATGCTATGGAATGAATCCACCAGATGAGCAGATCTATCTATCGGTGGCATAGGCAGTTCGAATAACCTGGATGTCTGTGCAAAGGCCAAAGCACAAGACGACCGTGCTTGTGTAAAGACAATGTGAAGAGAATCAGCTAAATTCTCCCTCGCCGTTGGATTGGTCGAAGCAGACCCCATGATTTGGTGCTCTACAGGTGCCCCCCTAGGTCACCTGATCTAACGGTGTGTGATTTTTTTTGTCTGGGGATACATTAAGGATACTGTTTAAGTGGCACTGTTACCAACAAAGCTGATTGAACTGAAAACTCACTTTGTTACTGCCTTGAATCAGTAACAACAGACACGCTGGAGCGAGTATGGCAGGAATTCGATTATTGCCTTCATGTTTTGTGTCACTGAAGGAAGTCACATAGTCATCTATAAGAGCTCTAACATAAATTTTAAGACTTTGTTTAAACTAAGGTGTCAATAATCACTTCGTAAATTTCACACATATAAACATTCAAAATCAGATGAATCATTTTTGAACACCCTGTATTATAATCATGAAAATAACATGTGTATTGCCACATTGTTAGGCCAAAATGAGGCCAAATCACAGCATTTATGGTGGTTGTACATTTTGTGTTATTAAACACATTTTAATATAAATTTAATTAAAAAAAAAAACCAGCAGCAACAACACAGAAGATTTTAATAATCCCTTTGTAATAAATTAAATTACCACACAGTTAGTAACAAGGGAAACTACATGAGCAAGCACAACTGGATTTTAGTAGCAAACGAGTGTAATGTCCTATGATTAAGAAGAGAGCATGAGAGAGAAGTGAAACAAAAGTTTGTGCCAGACTTACTGTCCCCCCAGATCTTGACACACTGTCCGGCCTTAGTGGGGCACTGCCCATTGTAACAGTAACCCTGGCCATCATTGCAAGGAATGCCGTTGACGGAGAAGACATCTTCTGGGCACGTGGCAGACTTTCCTGTACAGTACTCAGCCAGGTCACACTCATCCTTCTGTTTCCGGCACTCCCGCATGTAGGACGCAAGCTGGAGAAAGAGCGAGGTGGTTTTTTTCACGACCTCCCAAACCCTCCAGTAGCTAGCTAATGGACTTTCTACTCCACTGTGTCTGTTTGACATTGTACACAACATGAAGTTAACACTCCCATGCTAATTCACAAGAATGGCTGTTTCATCAACACTATGCAGTAAATGTGAATTTTTTCAAGTCTCTTCAACAGGCCAGTTTGCCCGGTGATTACTGCACTCCTGCCTGCTCCGTAACAGTGAAACTAAAATACTAACAATATCTTAAAATCTGAACCAACTTCATGCAATCATTTTATTCCCCTGGCCTCATTGATGTTTCAAAACCGTTTCGAAACCTTTTGAAAACGCTTACATATTTGTTTAAAACCATATTGGAAAAATCCAAATCCATAGTGCTGATTTTAACTCAAAAATAAAAGCTGCTAAAAACAGTAGTGACCACACAGCCCGATGTCCTTAAGTCTGAGTTACAATTCCTCACTGATTTTAAAATAATGGCTGTTTAGTATTGATTATTACTGTTGATGAAAGTTTTACTTTATGATCTTATTGATGCTTAGAAATTTTTTAATATTTTACAATACAATAATGTATATACAGTAAAAGGCACTCCTGTGGGCAATTTGATTGATGCTTTGACTCTGAAGAGATTCAGGAAAGTTGGAGATTTTTGGAATGGAGATTTTTACAGCTAAATACCGTGCGTACTGTGCTAGTCCCTATTTTGGCGTACCTTACAGTTGTCACAACACTCGCCTTCCGAGCACTCCGACCCTGTGGTCAGTGCACATGTGGTAGCATTGCAGCAGGGGTTGGTGCATTCCTGTCAGAGGGAGACAAACAATAACCACCTCAGTTAGGGGCTACACAAGAGGCACACCTATAACGTTTGCACCAGCCTCTGAGCATGCAGGCTTTCCTCCTTTCATGTAGAGAGTTCCAACTAGTTCCTGTGCTGAGTATCACACTGCGAGATCAGCTCACACGCAGGAGAACAGACAGCGAATCTTGGCAGTAGCGGCGAGAGAACACAGAAAGGTGTAAGACACGACGGCACTTCAGCTCCTCTCTCTGCACCTCAAGAGGGGAGCATTCTGGGTAGATATTCCTAGATAGTGAGTGCATTTCTGACGGGTTGCAACAGGACTGCCTCTGGCTGACATACCTGTCCTGAAACACAATTCCAACGCAAGCTGCTGTGTGCTCAAACAATGGAGAGTGACATCGCAGACTTTAAATGAGAAGAAGAACCGCAACACCAGCATGGAATGTCTTTACAAGGAACGGTGGCCATTGTGATACAACGTTTTTTTGAAGTGTAGTGTTTTCACCGACTTGTGACATGTTTGATCATTATATAATTTATGCAAATTTGAGTGAAAACGTATGTGGTAACATATTAAGCCTCTTTCATTTATCTATGCACAAGTCTTTACTCTTGTTTCTCTCCTGTCTCATCTTGTCAAAGGCATTTTATCCAGTAAACAGAGCCTCAGGTTACACAGGCAAGACAAAGCAGAAAGAGGCTGAATATTTACTGTTTGCGTAATTACACAGATATTTCCAACCAAGGGTTTAGCATCAAAAGAAAAAAAAAATCACTTTTAAACAATGGACAAGAACATATATTTTCAAAAAAGGGACCTCTGAATGCTATATACAAGAACACTCGTGTTGTGGAGCCGCACAGGCACGCATAGGGAACTTGCCAACTACAGTTCCCATTTACCTATAAATATGTGTAAAGGGCAATTAAAGAATTTCACATTCTGAGTCATGTCCTTTTATCTCATTCTCCAAATGAGAGAGAAAAAAAAACAGAGCTCAGTCCACCGAAACCCTTCACACTGAGTGACAAGTGATCATGCAAGGGAAAGAACCATACATGATACTGCCATTGTGTACTAGAGGACAGAAGCTCACCTCTGGGGTGCCACAGTCACATGCCTCTCCATTCTCTACGAAGCCGTTGCCACACACCGCTGGGGTGAGCAGACTAGTGTACGCTGGCGTGTCGAAGAGACACTGCGGGGCTCGGGAGCCCAGGAACTGCTCGTAGTTGCTGTCGCTGCAGCTGCTGAACTGCCGTGGGATCTCGTAGCTGCAAGAACACTTTGAACCATTCACCCCGCCACGGGTTTACACAGCACCGACGTCTACACGGTTTCTCCTGCTGAATCTTCTGAGCTCAGACTCTAAGCAAATGTGTGCTGTATGGCTCGTGTTTTGAAAGACGATTTTCAGCAGTGGATCTGCGTGGGAACCTTGCTCCAAATTAAGAAATAAATCGACCTGCCAAGTGCCCTTCTGTATTTGACTGAGAGATTAAATTAGTTGTTATCCACCAAGCTCTTACTGCCTAAATCATTAAATGTGTAAGAGCTGGCATCTGTCCTGGAGCAGATAAGTTAATAATGTTGTTAGCTGTTGGTTATGTAAGATGGTAAAAGTGGATGTAAACATTTTAGAAGAACAGAAATGTATAAACAAGCTTGGGTCTTACCTGAGGGCAGCAGACATAATACAGGTGTTGCCAGGACAGACACAAGAGCTGGTGTCATGGTTCATTCCCAAGTTGTGACCCATCTCATGAGCTAAGGTGGCACCCACTGCAATGGTCCTGGAGGTATGATCCTAGAAAGAATCCTCACAGAAATCAGTGATGGCTGTCGCTACATACATGTCATTCAAGTTATACTGGTTTATTCAGTAAGTTTGCTTTAATAAATTCAGAATGTGTGTCAGACTAGCAAAAAGTCTGAAAGTCAAGTGACTTTCCAAATTTTTTGCTATATTTTCAAGTGTAAACTGCTAGCAAATTATCAAGAAGCTTCTCAATTTTTAAAAGATGGATGCTAAGTTGGATATTCACAACTGACAATACTTGTATTGTAAACAGGCCTTGTGTAACATATGCAAGGCCTCAAACATATAAATCTTAGACTATGAACATCATCTATCTTTTGTGTTGGCAGTCATTAACTTCCTGTCCTCTCTAACATGTATATTTTATATAAGTCTCTACATGATAATTCTATATACAGCACTTATGGAATAGATTCGAATGTAATTCCTGGGTTATAATAAATCCACTGTACCTGGATCACCCCTGTGGAATGGCCAGAGCACATACTTCCCACATAGGCCAGGCCTACTGTAGCTCCTTCAAAGTCAATGCCTCTGTAAGCAAAGTCAGCATAAATACAAGAATCCCTGGCTCCAGTACGACTAATGAGTTACTCAACTGGGGCTGGAACTAGGGTTAGGGTTGGGGCCAGGAGAGAAGTTGGACCAGTGTTAATGTTGGGACTAGGACAGAGCCTGGTTAGGGTTAGAGCAAAGAGAAGGCCTGGAGTTATGGCTAGGATTGGAGCCAGAAGAGGAGCTACAGCTAGAATTATGGTTGGGGCCAGGAGATGGGCTGCAACTAGGGTTAAGGTTGAGGACAAGAAAGGGGCCGGAGGTAGGGTTAGGGTTGGAGCCCGGAGAGGGGATGGAGATAGGGTTAGGGTTGGAGACAGGAGACAGATTGGAGCTAGGGTTAGGTTAGAGCAGGGGTTGGTGGTGGGGACAAGAGAGGGGCTGGAGCAAGTGTTTGGGTTTGAGCCAGGAGAAGGGTTGGAGGTAGGGTTAGGGTTTGAGCCAGGAGAGGGGTTGGAGCTGGGTTTGGTGTTGTGGCCATGAGGGGCAGGTGAAGTAGGGTTAGGGTTGGGGACAAGAGATGCTTTGAGCTAGGGTTGGGAGAGGGCCTGGTGTTGAGTAAGGTTTTTTGCCAGGACAAGGCTGGAATAAAGGTTAGGGAACGGGGCAGGTGAAGGGTTGGTTTCAGTACTTGTTAGACTCACGTTAACAACTGAGCATTATCATGAGGTTTATTTTTCACTAGCTCGTTATTTCTCCAGTTTGTGAAAGCATCCAGAGTTGCACCAGCAGGTGGTGTCACCGTGATTTTGTCCTGGTCGGTCCAGATCTCCAGTCCGATGAGGGCAATGAATGTATTGAGTGGTTTATAAACCTGCAGAGGAAAGCAACAGTGCACATTGATGTGGGAGAATATCTACTGCTATCTGTACTGCAACACATAAAGTAGGAAGTACTCAAGCAGGAAGTACACAATTACCATGAACAGAGACCTGTTCTTTTCCTGCATGGGGAAATGTACCTCACGTCTTTCTTCACGTTACCAACCAAAAAAACACTCACCAAATTGACGTAATTGATAATTTCAAATATCCTGTTTCTGAGATCATTTTGATTGTTGTTCATTTTCTGGTACTGAAACAAGAATCCTTGTTACAACACAGTGATCTTCTTGAACATGTAAAAATTGAGCTGATTCACAATAATTCTGTTTTTAGAAGCTATTCTGGCAAGAAAAAAGTACAATCACTGCATCTGTGTTGTATTTATGCAAAGCATTTTGGGATCTTAGTGGACTTTTTATTAATTAACAACATCAAAATGGCAAAAAGAAGAACATAAAGTAAATACAGTACCTCTCTGTTATCTGCAACAAGATACAGCTGTACATATTTCTGCTGTTGAAGATATGACCGGCCCTGTGGAGAAAACATAAAAAATATATAGCATTGTATTAAATTAGATTCACTTTATCATAGTGCAGTGTGCAGATATAGAGCTGATGAAATGCATTTTGCATCTGACCACAATACAAAACAGCAAATAATGATCAGAGGCAGAAATACATAAGAGAAGACATGACATGTCATCACCAATGCTAAAATAATAAATACGTGTGCAAATAGAGCATTTAAAGGCATACTTAGTGCAAGAGCAGTAGATTAAGAACACAATACATAATGTTAAAGTCAAATAATAGTTCAAACTCCGTGAGCGAGCCATGGAAATAAGTTGTATGTTTGGTGTTTGCATATATAAATGATGGCGGTGATCTTGTCAATGTGTTGTACAGCAGAAGGGAAAATGATATTCCTGAACCTGCTGGTATGGCATGGAACACATGTTGGTTGAAGAAGAACAAACAAGTGTGCAAACTGTCCACTGATGGACCAGTAACAAACTGTGTCCCTTTTCAATCCCGATCTGTCACAGCTGTGTTGGTTTCTCGCCGTGTTTCAGTGACTGTGCGGCAGAGTTCGTGGGTTTCACAGCAATACTCGCGCTGTCGAGAATGCGTGTTTGGGAGAGCTGGCGGGACTCACTGATCCGCGGGAGCGTGTTCTGCTGATGGACGGAGTGAAGTCGGGCTCCCAGGTGGTATTGGTGACTCCACAAAGCGGTGGAGTCTGCTCATTCAGGGCCTCGTATCTGAAGAGGGCGTGCTCCCCGTCATCGGCCCCGGGCAGCGGCTCGATCAGGTACTGCTGGGCTGCCGTTCTGATGTACCCCCTGGATATAAAAACAGCGTGACTGGATGTCAGGGCATTGGTATTTGTCACATTTTATTTGCCTGATTTTATTTTCCACTTAAATTTACTCAACATCACTTTCAAAGGTAAGGAATACAAATTGAAATTGTCACTTTTCAATTTTACTTTTAGGTTTTTAGCTGGTGGGTTTACAATTGGAGCCGGCGAGTTTCAAACTGGGGTCACTGTGCACCGGATGGGAGGATAAGCCTGCTGAGCCACGAACCATTTTTTTTTTTTATTACCTTTTTACAAGTCTACCTTTAATTGTGTGGTAGAATTCTTCACTAGGTTATGGACAGTTGTGTAAGCATTTTACTACATGTGCACGGTTATGTATGTGACAAACAAAATTAGAATGGAACCTCAAACAGACTTAAAGGCTTCCTGTCAAAACCATTGTTCTTTCACCCTTATTTTACTGTCTTACTGAGTCACGCCATTGAAAGTTCATGAACTGAACGCTTTTAAATTAGGAAACCAACAGTGAAACAACTGCTGTGAATTGCTGTGAAACCCTGCTGGGTTTTGATGCTGTTCACTGATGCTGCCTCTTACCTGAGACCATCACATGTGCTCATACTGACTACAGACTCTGTATCGTTCACAATCTGCCCATGGTAGTAGCAGTAATCCTGTGGCGTGGGGGGAGAGACAAAAATAAGGAAGATGAACCACAATCGCTTCTATAGACAGAATTTTATATAGGGAACTTGGAGAAGGGTTTATCTGATGAGGATAACATGACCTCCTTCTGTTCACTTACCAGATCCTGTGGGGTGGTAGTGATCGGTATCCCCTCCTCGGTGTATGTGGTCTCACTGTACCCTTTGGCCAGGAGACCCCTGGGAACAACATTACCTCTGGCTCATGATCATTTTCATTACAAGCAGATTCTGGGATACATGGAAAATCAATGGTGTGTTTCTCATCTGCCCATAAATTTATGTTACTACTGGGAATGTGAGTTTTGTTGAAGCATGCGCTATATGCTAACATTGACAGGAGTTTAAGGTCTAAGAAGGCCAAAGAGTTAACATCGTTCTCAGACACAGCAGGTCCTTACTGACAGATTCTGGACTATTGAACATCCAGTGAAGTGTGTTCATGTTGACTATCGGCTCTGTGTCACTCGCTATGACACGTATGCTTAACAGCCCCGATTACTGTGTGTTTGTGTGCACACGTGTGTATGTTTGTGGGTGGGGGGGGGGGATCTCACAGAGTTGTGGAGGAAAACAATACCATCAAAATATTACACAATGTCAACAAAAAGTGTGTCTGTTATCTGAAAAAAAGCAGTCCACAGTTCACAAAAGGTCGCACTGGTTGGGTTTTGTGACTTCAGTACATTTATAATCTGTAAGCTGCCCATGGCTAACGGTTAGACATACGCACTCGTTTTTCTCCAAGTGCATAACAACGTCCTTTCCTTCCACCGTCACCGCATACTTCACGACATCGGGACGGGAGGACTAATTAAAGGAAATGAAGAACACTTCATATAAATTTCTTTGAACATTTTTAAGAAAAACATATTCATAGTTAAAGTCAGAGAAGGCAAAAGGACCGAAAGGTAAAGATTTACCTTTGTGTCCCTCCTGTACAAAGCATGGAGCCTGACAGGTCTGACCACCTCATAGTCCTTCACCCCATCCAGCTCAGGTTGGAGACTCACTACAAAGAAGACAAGTCACCGTCACATTGGCATGGTAGGCTGACTACTGTCTTCTGTACAGTGCAGGCATATTATCTCGTCTTTAAAAAAAAGTTTACTGAAGATTTGCTCTTCTAGTTGACTGGATTTCTTTGGAAAGAGTCGTAGCTACAGATTTACAACCCCTAGCTGTAACGAAGAAGCTTCCCGATTTACCACAAAAACTTTCAAGGAATCAGTCGAAATCATAAACATTTTTCAGTGAAGAATGATACCTGAGTATGAAGTGTGCATAACCTCACAGATGAGGAGCATCTTTCACTGTGCATTACCCCTTATATTTTCACATCCTCTAATTTGTTAACCTAAACATTAGATAAGCCACTGATAATTAAAATCGGATAAAATGTGTGTGGTCTACTTGTTGTTGGCATCTAGTTAGTTCACCAACTCTCCCAGAACAAATAAAACTCAGACAATAATCAGTCTAAACTGACAGATCAAATTGACCCTAGATCCCCTTGCACTACAGACTGTTTCTTCTCAGTTCCTTAAATTGCTTAAATTCTCAAAGCCATTAAAATGCTTTGCTCTTTTTGTGTGGTCAGGTAGGCAGTCACAAGGCTGTTATTTTAATATGCACACTGTAATGTTGCAACAGCTCTTGAATTTAAAATGTTACCCAACACTTGTGACAATACTGGCAAAACAGGCAGCATTGATAGTTGTAAAAATGCATATCTACAGACAAACACTCTACCTCAAAAATAGGATGCAGTAAAATAAACACATTTTGGGATTTTCCACAGAAAAATTAGGTTTTCTGGTTTTTTGTCCCCTCTGCTAACGGTAAATTGAGCAAATAATTACAGGGCTGGATTGCTTTAAGAATGGGGCATTTAGGAAATGTTAGTGAATACACACAATTTTAAAAACAGTTAAAAGTGAAAAGTCACGGGTAATACAAAAACCTACAAAACAGGAAGGAACCAAGTTCATACTTGAAAGAAAATTCCTTATAGAAAACATTTTCATAGCATTGTCCATTTTGTATTCTGCTGTTACATAAAAGAAGCGTAAACAAGCACGAACACTGACTGATGTTTTAGAAACTACCTATAACACAAGAAATACATTAGCAAATAAGCCTCCAGCTGCTAGAGAAAGTTGATGTTTGTTAGAAAGTAACTGAAAACCTACCTGCAGAACACAGTATCGTGGTGAGCACAGAGATCCATAATACAACAGGTTTACTTGTCATGTTTGCTGAAATGAAAGGGAGCGGCAGTTTCTCCAGTACTTAACCTGCCTTCTCATGTGGTCTACTCAACAGACCACTCCTTCACTCATCTCAAGTCTGCTGTTTCAACAGCTGTTGTCACTCATACTTCCTTATTGCTCTGCATTCGTGACGTGTGTGAACAAGCGGGCCTGGAGTTGCTCAGGAAGAACACCAAGAATGGTGCGTGCTGAGTTTACACAACACACAATCTGACGTTCTTAAAAATTCCTGTGCCGAAAAAAATATTGCAACTTAATACCTGTCACGCTTTCTAATCTACATCAACAACAGACATGCCTATTTACCTTACGCTTTACATTTTAATATTAAATAAACATGAAACATTTTTTATATGTGCTCCAAGTCATGATTATGTTTCTAATCTTCTTTATAATTTGCATTACATGCTATTAATGCCTCTGTGCTATACATGGTTGAATGTCAAAGGTTTTGCCTGTGCAGAGAGATTTTAGACTTTATCATTAGTTTGTCACAGTTGCTAAATACTTGATGTATTTACTGTATGCATTTATCATATTTAAGCATAATATGACAAAAGCAAAAAAACACTGGGGTTAACTGTTATACAGCAATGACAAAATTATTATTCTAATCTAATTATGTTATCTCATTTGGACAACCTCCAGCTCTCTGTATGCCTTGTTTCTCAGTCATGTTTGCGTTCTTGGGAGCTAACTGCTTCTGGTTGTTGAGTCTGGTTTCAAGAACAAATGACAATGCAGCTGTATAAATATTAAGTTACCTGTGGTCAAACAGGTTAACTGGAGCTCGAGCAGACTTTTCGTTACAGTCGTTAGGTTTGTTCCAAGAAGAGTAATGCGGAAGGTGAGGCGAGCTCATGGGACGAATGTCTGTTTAGGTTTTTGTTGTCAGATTTTTAAGGGCTGTCAGGCTTTGGTGTTCTCTTTGGATTTCATAACAAAGATGCCAGGATGGTGCGCCATGCATTACCACATTTCACAGGAGAACAAGGTGCTGTTACTCACTGTCAAACCTTGCTAAAAATGGACTGCAGAAGCCTGCATTTGATTGCTTCACACAGGGACACAGAAGAGCAAAAAGAAGAACATAAAGATTGGACTGTATGAAGCAAAATCCCCCTTAACACCATTTGAATGGTTGCTTGACAGATGATCTTATTCACAGCAGACTCTTAGTTTACATACAGGATCATATTACTGTACAAAGTGCTGTACATTTACTGGAAACAACACTGAGTAATAATTAAAAAATCATTATTACACAAAAATACAGACTTTTTTAGTGGGCTCTTAATTTCAACTGAATCACTCAGCGTTGAGAAACGTTCTAGATGTTGTGGACACAATGAGGAAAGTATAGAAAAGAAAGAGGTCAGTGAAAAAGGGCTCTGAGCTCACTTACCGGAAAACTGCTGTCTCATTAAAGCAACATCAAATCAGAGTCATGTGATGACGTGTACATTACCACACAAAGCTATATGTTCATCTGTGGATTACTGTGGCAATGTCTGTTGCCAAAAAAGGTATTAAGCTTGCTGGTGGTGATCACAAAAATACTTGTGAATATGCTACTCTGTACAAGACATGTGATAATTCAGTATGGTCTGACATTACCTAATTCTGGACTATCATGTCTGCACTATTGTAAAGATTACTGAGAGCTAAGAAATGTTTCTTTTTTAGTGCCTCAACAGAAATAGTGACAAAAATCCTACCAAAATAGTACAACATAAAATGTATCACACTAGTTGTACAACTGATGTTTGCCAACAACCCAGGTCCTTCAAGCAAAACTCAACAGAAGTCAGCCTTGTCCACTCTGGTCAACCCTGACCAACCACTGGGGCCTGTACTGGACTGAGGAACAACTTTCCATCAAATTGGACAATAAACAGTTTAAAAAACATGAAAATGGTTTCTATTTGTTGAATGTGGATAATTGTTTTTTGTGTGCTCGGGGAATGTGTAGCATATCTGTTAAGCTAAATTCTTTAAGCGTTATGTCATCCTGGATAATATTTATTCAGGGTTGATTAAGTATGTGGGAAGGCTCAAAGTTTCACCTGAGCTCAGCCTTCGGCAAAGCTTCCTCTTTTACTTTTTATAGGTAGGTTAGGTTGCTTGCATCTAAGAAACAGGATAAGATCTGTATAGGACTAAGTGCAGTGTATAGGGATAACTCCAGCGTAGAGGGATAACTCCAGCGTACAAGGATAACTCCAGTGTAGAAGAATATCTGGCACTACTAAACATCATGATTGTGACATACCAAAGGTCTTGTTTTTGTCTGCTAATCTTAGCCCTCACAGCCTCTGGGCTATGGCAGACACTTAAGCAGATGGCACTCTAGTCTATGTTTTATATAGGTCTGTTTGCAGGTGTTGAACACCTTTTCAGTGCATTTTCTGATTTAAGTGCAGAGGTGAGTTTGTGGAGTGGAGTGGATATGGGGAGCACATCCCCACCAGACAGGAATGTGGGAAGCAGTAGGTGCACACGTGTTCATCAACCCTCCAGTTGTAAGGGCTACTATCGCCTAAAGCAGGGGTTGGCAGCCTGCCGCTCTGGAGCAGCATGCAGCTCTTCCACCCCTTTGCAGTAGCTTCCCTGTAATGGCAGAGGGGCTAAAAATGGCTCTTTTGATAGTGAAGGTTGCAGACCGCTGGCCTAAAGGTGACATTTGTTGCAGTCTCTCTGCTTATGCCTCTCGCTTTGTACTGGCAAATCACACAGCAGCACCTACGTGAGACTTCACTGCAGATAGTTTGGCTGAAAAATCTGTTGACTATTAGCATAACCTCAAAGTGTCACCACTTGTTTGAGAACAAGGGAGTTTCACAGTTAGAAACTTACTGATTAAAAAACTGAAAGAGAGTTAAGATACAGTAGAACGAAAAGGCAAAACCAACATGGTGAAGAATGCAGATTCCAAATAACATGGAATCTTTTTCACAATTATGCTACCCACTAAAGTAACAGCTAATAAAATGCTATACAAATTCCAGTATGCATTGGAGTTACAATCCCTGGAGTGTGGGAATTCCCTAGTTACAAGTAGACATTACAAAAACAGGAGAAAGATCCAGGAAAGACTTCAGGTAAAAAATGTTCTTGCAAAAACAGGTGTGATTAAAATGGCAGCTTTTAAAATAAAATGTGGAAAGTATACAGGAATGGACTAGGGCTTGAAAACAGCCCTGGGGTTTTTAGGTTTGGGGAGGGAGGGGAGTACTGGACTAATGAAATGTATTCTATATATTTTTGTGGGGGGGGGGGGGGGGCTTTACAAACCCCTTATTTTTAACATAACGGCCACATGCATGCTTTAAACCTATAGTCCTTTTTATGGTAAGTACGTCTGACGGCCGTTTAGGTTGGTCAGGCATTCTGGCATTTCACAGGATGTCCACATTATCAATCTGCTTATCATTTTTTTTTTCAGATTTATTATATTGCTTCTCTGCATTTAACCCATCCTCTGAGGGGAGCAGTGGGCTGCCAGCCACACGTAGCACCCAGGGAGCAAGCGCTGAGTGTCTTGCTCAAAGACACACCTGGCTGTGTTGGGATTTTTAATTATGGGACTTCTGCCTCTGATGTCTACCCATTGAACCACCAGGCTGCTAGCATTAAGTGTATAACTACAGAGGTTTCATTCCAGTACAATGTACACTTTTTTGAAGATTTGTTGACCTAATATAAACTAACAAAACAATTTACTCAAAAAGTAATCATGCTGAAGAATGCAACTGCAAACTTTTTGTAAGGTCAGACAACAACCTGATTTTACTTGTTTTAAACTATTTTTTATTACTATTTTTGTCTGATTAGAAGAATGTTTTTTTAATCCTTAAAACAAACATTGGCATTAGAGTTGGTCAGTAATGATTGATGAGATTGCCACAGAACTTAGGAGAGCCAGTAAAACAATAAAAAAAAAAAACAGATAGACCTACATAGAAATCTTCCAGCTATAGCTTAGTCTGTTGTCAACCCTGGAGCTACATCTGGGTGTGTTCTCATTAGTGTGATCACAATGATCTGCAGGAAAAATTAACAACACTCACTTGTTCTCGCTGCAGCTATGGAAAGAAAGAGAACAAGTTTAGTTTTCCTTAGACCTGTTTAGTAAAAGGCTAATGTAGGATATTTCTTTAAATGCACACATAGTCCAGAGCTGAACATAACGGATAACTCAGACAAGTCTTGTCATGTCTGTTTGTTATGTATGTTTGAAATATACTCAACAAACAAAGGCATTCAATGTACGTATTTATCTTTTAGGTTTATTCAGGTATATGTAAGGTTCCTATTAATACACACAAAAGGTCATATTTGCTTATTCAGTGTTTTATTTTGTATAATCATCCATCACCCACTGAGTCTGTAGAGGGTATAATGGAGTAATCGTGGCCATCTGTTACATAACTTTTACACTTTAACTGAACATGTTTGGACAAATTTCCTGCCTTAAGCAGCCTAAATCTATTTCTGTGTGGAGAAATAAACCCCCTTAGTCAACAGTTACTGTAGAACAGCGTAAAAGAGAGTCCAAATTGGAATTAATGGGGTTTATGAACTGAACTGAATTCCTTTCTTGTCATTGTGCCATGCAGTACAACAAAATTCAATATGCAACTCTCTTCATCAGTGCTAATGCTTAAAAAAGAGTAAAATATACATATCAAATAATTTTTAACATGTACATTTAACTTAAAAATTGTAATCCTGTGCTTTTAGTGCAAATATGCTAAAAACAATGCTTAAAAACAAGACAGACAAGATAGAATGTATATTTAAAATTTCCACATGTACAATTACCTCAGCTCATGCAGTCTTATGCTTCTAGTATTGCACAGCAGGATAATTAAATCAACTGTTTTATTTATTTATTTATTTATTGTTATTATTATTATTTTTTTTTTTTACCAAGGGGCACTTGATGGACTGATTTACCATGTTTATGGCCCTTGGAACAAAACTATGCTGAGTCTTGAAGGCCATGTGCAAAAGGCTCTGTAGTGTTTCCTGGACAGAAGGAGGTCAAACAGAGCAGGAATTAATAGAAAATAGAACTTAAAAAAGAAGTATTTAATTTGAAAAGAGAAAAAAAAGCATAGTAAAAGAAAGGAGAACACAAGTGTTCCCTTGAGAGCCAAGAAAAGAAAGCTTTATGAAGAAATCGAACAGGAAATGAGAAACAGTCCAGATAAGCCTGTAAGGAGATTCTCTGCCAAGTCACCCCAATGGAGTCCCACTGGCGGTGGTTTGCGCCTCAGCTCCCATGGCAACACACCCGCTGAGCAGATTTGTAAACATAATGCATAATCAATAGCCAACAGGAAGAAGGAAAAGTAGCAACAACCAGTTTAACACACCCCTCCAGCTCAAACCTGTTTCATTAGAGATGAAAGGATGCAGGCCCAGTAGGATGTTTAAGTCTATAAATGAGTTATTAACTCCTTTACAAGACGTACTTCTAAATTCACTAGATAATGTTTTAAAAAATGACAATACAATCTTAAGCCATTTTGTTTTGCATCTGATAAGTGCACTTCTAGCGTGTGGAGAAAGCTGTATTTTTCTTTAGTTATATTTCCTTATAGGTAAGAACAGTTCCAGTTCAAGTTTCAAAGCCAGTGACACTCGATCTGGTGTTTTCAGCAGTGTGTTTAATAAATGAAAGGTGTAACAATTTTTATGTTAGAATAAGGGCTGAGAGGGAGAATGTTCTTCCTTTGTGGCCTTCGAAACAAGGATTTCCAAGTATGTTGGTTTGTTTAACGTTTCCCCCCCCCCATAGCCCCTCTGTTTCTGTTCTTTCCCAATAAAAGGACAGTGAACTACAAAGACATGCAAAGAGAAAAAAACACTACTCTCAGCTCTGGTCGAATTTAATAAAAACCAACTGACAGTGTTTGCTTTAAATGTCGTCATTTCATCTTTAGTTGACACCACATCATTACTGAATCCTTGATTATGATTGGCAAAGAGATGTCAGTTAAATTTCAAGAAACAATTATTCCAATACTATCATCTGTCAAAGAAAGTGTTCATATATTATTATTAAAAACTGAACAGATATAGTGTGATTAATATATCCTTTGCATTATTTTCTTGTTTGCTAAGATAAGGTTATCAAATTGTTCTCAGACCCATAGATATTTCTTTCACGTGGAATGAAGTTCTTAAACACTGTGATGAACATAAATTCTGCTTCATAATATTCCACTATATGAATATGCCACTGTGTAATACAGTAGTAGGCTGATACTAGAGTGACCACCAGAGGGCGATGTATGCTCAGCTTCCTTCAAGTAGCTCTCCAGCATTTTTAAACACCATAACAAATCCTTCAAAGGCCCATGTGATTTAAGAGTTTAAGTAGACAACTACTTAAAGTGACCAGTCCACTATGACCACACTTAGTTCCATCAGCTGTCTGGCAATATAAATGGACAGCCACTCTTGGGACACTAAAAACCTATATTTCTTACAGTTCAGAGTTATGTCACCAACACAAGAAAAAAATGAAAATCTTTCTATGACCATGACCCTTTATTGTGTTTAGTAACTTTCTTAATGAGACCCTTACAACTGGTATACGCTCATGCACTTTTTAAAATAATGACTGCAGCAGTAAGATTACCCTTGGATTTTGCAGTATGCATAAATTTTGTAATAACTGTGCAACTAGCAAACTTAAGACACAATACGTCAGCCATAATGGCATTTATATGTTTGCAATATGACCTGTTTAAAAGCTTTGTATTAACAATGTGAATGTCAGCCCTCTTGGCCTGGGTTGTTACATCAGCTTGGGTTACAATGTCTTAATTGAGCTCAGCTAAAGTAATGACTATTACTATAGAACATAGTTGGTCCTTCCCTGTCACCACTTAATTGTCAGTACTGAGAGTACCCAGTCTGGCTTTCCTTTGTCTGGTGTGCTGATGGATATCCAAGGCTGCTGTGGTCTACTGGGGTTAAGCCATCCGCAAGGCTGATTTTCTCTATATCGCTGGGTTAGAACCAGCTGGAGACCACATCAGACACCAGCTTTTGAGCAACCATAGTGTTTCTCCCATCAGCAGCTGTATCTAACACAAACACTCATGGCCTGTGCTCAGCACACATGCTACTGGACAGATGGACTGGTCTCATGCATAAAGACAGGTGTGGCATAACGGCTGTTTTCCTCTTCTCTCAGTGTCTGAGCAAATGAAACTTTATTTACTACACCCATTTCATTTTAAGGATGGAGCTGACGCTACTTTCCCTGGTGCGTGTGCTGCTGTAGCCGCAGTGTCTGCTGCGCATTTTCATGAAACTAACTCGCTGTCCACCAGTCTGCAGTGTTTTGTCCCAGTCAAACCTGGTTGTCAGTACTAAAATGTTTATTTTCTATATCTCTTAGCAGATGTTCTCCCACTTACCTCAGCTGCATCTCCCTTCAAAAGGCTTATATAAATATTATTTTATTTATAACTATACTATATAAATGTGTCCCCTGACATTGACCCCCCCAGAGCAGGGAACAATAGAGTGCTCTGGTGCTTTCCTTGGCAGGACTTGAGCCAAAGGGGATCAGTTTGCTGCAATCAGGTGATTAAGAGCGCAGATCCAGGCTGCTATCTATGACCCTGACATCGCCTTATCCGTTCTATTCTGATGAGCTTCTAGAAACTTCTTTGTTGAGAATAAAGTTTTGATTCTGAAGTGGATTTAATTTAAAAGAAGATTATACATTTTGTAAAGCAGGTCATTAAAATGCATTGCAATAGTTGTATTCATGTTTTCCTCAATGCTTAACATGTTATGCTTGGATCTGATATACCGGTACATACAGTTTTTATTAAATGTGAAGCATTGTCAAGTCAATTCAAACAGGATTGTACAGGTATTACTCCAACTACCAAACTAGGGAAGCATATACAGAACCTGTTTTTCTGATGGCACCATTACTGTTATAGTGCAGTATAGGCCCCTGTATTCACTCCTGTTTGGGAGTGTAAACAGAAATGAATAATGCAAGTGTGTCTCACTGCACCATATCCAGATACAACCACACATGCTTGTAAACTGATACAACAGCTCTGTAGTTTATACCAGCATAGTCCACAATGCAGGACATAACAGACAAAAGGACAATGCTCAGACAGATGTCTTCTGAACAAGGTATGGCAGTCAGTTGACTTCTTTTGCGTTAAAGCCAGGGACATTCTGCATTTAAAATTAAATGACAATTGAAGACATATCTTTGTTCCACGACACATTACAAATCATGTTAATTCTTGACAATTTAGGTACGAAATTACAAAATACTGCATATACAATATAATATATAAATATATTACTTTGCCTTTTAATAAATCCACACTGAATTAACCACTTTCATGAAAAACACAGAAGCAAAACATTACCCTGTGTGAACAAGGTAAGAATGCGCTTATCGTTCTTTACTGAGCGCGGGATGTACTGGGACAGTAAAGGGCTCAGGGCAGAGACATTACAAGTGTTAAGACACATTAGAGATGTAACACCTGGGGCGAGTCCTCTCTCTGACCTGCCTGTGGCCTCATCTTGTACTTTGACACCATGCCAGCACTCAGAGCAGAAGTGACACAAGTGCTGGGTGAAGTGTCACCAGTTCCTGATCAGAAGAGCCGGCATCCAGTCTAAGCCGGTTTCCCAAAAGGCCGTTGGCCTCCATTTAATGTGTGTGGTTTGATGAGTCATTTAATCTGCACGCTCAGGTCCCCCTCCCACACACACACACACACACACACACACACACACACACACACACACACACACACACACACACACACACACAC
>JABJVR010040845.1:0-31760 GCA_025773905.1 Chitala chitala
TAGTCCTGCTGTCTCACTGGGCCCAGTGAGCACGCTCAGTCAGGGGCTGTAGTCCTGCTGTCTCACTGGGCCCAGTGAGCACGCTCAGTCAGGGGCTGTAGTCCTGCTGTCTCACTGGGCCCAGTGTCAAACTGTTCCAACATTACCATATTTATACCCAATACAATTCATTATGAGATAAATAGGAATGAAAAGCATGTAGCATGAATCTGCTTAGCTGCATAGATGTTTTTTATTAGTCACAGTAAACCACCTGAGTAAGGCAGGCTGAAATCCCTTTGACAGGCTCACGATGAGATCTGTCCAAAATACCCTATGATTTGTGAGGGCTGCGCTAAGAAGAAAATTCCACGGGAGAAGGCAAGTGCCGCTCATCTCTAAACACAGTTTGACTGGCTGGTTATTCCCTTGGTAACTCCTCTGGAAGCGTAGTCTTACCTCTTTCTGCAATGGCATTTGCGTTGAGAAATCAGTTTCCCTTTTTTAAATTGAAGAATTACTTCCTCAACACCATGTTGATGAAAAGACTTTTTCACGAAAAGGACATTTTTTACTTGCTGAAAGTTGTGAAATTTCAGGGTTGAACTTTCTTTGTTCTGTTTTTGTACAGTATGTGGACCATATTAAATTCTGTAGCAAATTCAGGACTCCGTGTAGGTTTCACGTCGTGGGATGTGACATGTCTGTGAGTATCCTCTCCAACTGGAAATCTCAACTTTTATTAGCATATTGTATTTATCTATTCTGTTGACCGTAAGGACACTGTTTGGTTACCAAAGAAGACTTTACTGTCTGACATTACTAAGGTTTTATGTTTTCAGAAATCTTGCATGTTTGCACGATGAGTAAGGATCCACAGGTCATGCGGATGTTCTGGAGGTGTTGTGTTAATGAGGCCTTGTTACCTGCATGTCCATGTCTCCAGGTGGAGAAGGAGAAAATCCACGAGCACGAGCGGGCGTGCTCCTACGAGCACCTGAACCTGCTGTTGCACTACATCATGGAGCTCAAGGTGAACCTGGAGGGCATGAAGCCACAGAGCCTGGAGCTGGCCAGCCACAAGATCCACGAGCTGCACCAGTCAGTGCGTGACCTGGAGGCCAAGGTGGGCCAGCTGGGTACTGTGCCACCCCCCGCCTCGGGGCAGAGCGCCGGCAGCCCCACGACCACGGCGGCCCCGCTGCCCCCTCCCACGCTGCCCACCTCCTTCACGCCACTGCCCAGCGCTGCCGGTGCCGCCCTGGAGCTGCAGCTGCACAGCGAGAAGGCCAAGGTGGCAGAGCTGGGCCGGCGCTGCCAGGAACTGGAGCTCAAGGCGGGGGCCTTTGAGGGGGCCGTGTGCACGCTGAACCGCGATGTCGAGCGCGCCGCCACCAACCTCGAAGCCAACGTGCGCCAGCACCGCCTCGACCAGGAGAAGATCGAGGCCCTCGGAAACAAGGTGCGCCCTGGGGGAGCTGCCTCGCTGATGTTTGGGTCTGTGGGTGTGGGCACTTCTCTAGGACAAGATGGAAGTCTAGAGAAGGAGAGTTTGTGCATTACTCTGTCTGAGCAGACGTTTTGCTGTGATCGTGTGTGTGTGCGCGTGTGTGTGTTTCAGGTGCGTCAGCTAGAGAGAACGATGGGACTGAAAGACCTCACCATTGCTGAGATGGAGACCAAACTGAGAGAGATATCAGCGACCTCCTACGATGGTGTGTTCATCTGGAGGATTTCAGACTTCACCAAGAAGAGGCAGGATGCCATCGCTGGCAGAGCCCCTGCCATGTTTTCCCCAGGTAATCAGCTGTTGGATTCATCTCGTAAGAGAAGCTGCTGTTACACCTTTTAAAAAGACAATGATATCCTGTGCCAATGAATGTTTAATTCAGTGAATTTGTCTCTGAAAGGTATTTGGAGTAATGTCCAGCTGTGGAAATGTATAGTTTCATATTCTGGGCTTCTGCCACTGAAGCACAATATCGCAGGATGTTTCTGCATGCTGTGCTTGCCACTGTGTCTTCGACAGCGTTTTACACCAGCAAATACGGATATAAGATGTGCCTGCGGATCTACTTGAACGGTGATGGGACGGGCCGTGGCACCCACCTCTCGCTGTTCTTCGTGGTGATGAGGGGTCAGAGTGACGCCTTGCTGAAGTGGCCCTTCAACCAGAAGGTGAGCTGCACCTGCTTGAGGAGGTCCCTGTGGATCGGTCTCTGCGGAGCATTGAGGTTTTGGGCCTTATAAATGTTTTCAGTGGCTGCTGAAAAACTTTTCTTCCGAAGCAGGTCCCCCCCCCCCCCCAAACTGACAGTGTGGGCCTTTGGTTAATTATCCTAAATCTGGCCTGTTGTGATCCGTTACCCAGGTGACCCTAATGCTGCTGGACCAGAGCAACCGGGAGCACATCATCGATGCCTTCCGGCCTGACGTGAGCTCCAGCTCCTTCCAGAGGCCCGTGAGCGAGATGAACATTGCTAGTGGCTGTCCGCTCTTCTGTCCGCTCTCCAAGCTCGATGCCAAGAACACCTACATCCGGGACGATACCATCTTCATCAAGGCCATTGTTGACCTCACTGGGCTCTAGCCTTCTCCCAGCCACCAGGTCTGCTCTAGAGCCCTGGAGCGCCTCCACCATTAAACGTCCCGACTCGACCTGCCCTCGTTGTTCCCTTGCTTCCTGCCTTTGTAAGATTTGACGTTAGCACAGCTTTTGGTGATTTGGTTTCGTGTGCTGTTGGACTATGTGAAGGTGTATCTTCATCATTCCTGTGCAGTTTTGTGCCAGTCTGCTGACTTGCAGTGTTTGATAAACACCGACAGGCCATGACCTAAATTTTGGTTCTGCTATTATACAATCAGTCCAGCAGGTGGCAGTATAGATTTAACGTCTTCAGTCGTGGATATGATAATTCGTGTTTTTCAGACAGGGTTTATGAAATATATGTGAAATGGAATTTGTTCTCAACTGTTTAATAGAAATTGTTAATTTTTAAACCTTATAACAAAATTGGTTAATGGTTTAAGGCAGGACATAGTTTTCTTTAGGCAAATTGTTGCGTAAAACTAAGGTTCACTAATGTGAAATTTCTATGGGGAGTGTTCAGGTGTGGTTGATGGTATTTCAGTAATGTAACCTTTTTACAATGAATATGAGGTTTTCTGATGTGTCCCATAGTAGTTTTTTTTGTCCCTGCTGTAGTTTTTAACTAGTGTCTAGTGCTGAATGGATTGCCTTTATCTGAGCTAACCTATGCCTTATTTTTAGTAAATATAAAGTTCATACTTTTAGTGAATTCAATGAAATACTGAAGTGCTTGCATTTGTGATATTTCGCTTACTTGTTAATTTGGAGGGTATCCACTTTTTTTTTTTTTTTTAACTTTTTTAAAACATCAGGAAGACTATACAAAGTATATGATTCCTTCATTTATGTACATTTTTTAGTAATTTTCTGGTTAACAATAGGCAGAATTTTAAGTAATTTAAAAGTTTTTATTACAATACTGTATCTTGGTAACAATATTGTTAAGCCATTGAATGGAGGAGGTGTTATTAGGTAATAAATCACCAGCATTATACTTGTTTCCTATCTTCAGTTAAAAGTGCCCTGTGGGTGAATTAACAGATGAGTGTTCTTGTATATTATTACAATGATTGTGAATCATTTTACACATCTGTTCTTGTCAACTTTTTGTGTGTTCAAAGTGAACAACATATTCAATTTTTAAATTGTTTTTAAGTTTTGTCTAGTTTTGTGAGTGTAAACTCTATTTTTTACATTAATTGTACAATACAGTGAAAATTCTAGCAATCTCTTCTAATACAAAATGAATTCAAGTTTATTTTTGTACTGAATCATTTTCATATGTTAGCCTTCAATTTATCCAAACTTTAGTACATCGTAATTAGTCACAAGTTGTAAATAATTTTTATATGAAAATGTGAGATTTGGAGACATTTTAGTTTTGAATATTTGTCAATCTGTTTACAAATAACTTTCAGTTCAACAGCTGTTCTAATCGTTTCTCTTTTAATTTATCTGAAAGAGTATTTCCAGAGTATTGTTATATTACAATACTTCATATAGCTGCTGTCCGACTAAGGATGAAACCACCGTTTTTAAAACTAAAACTGCCATAATATTTTCATAATTTTTAACATTTTTAATTTGCTGTAATTAATTAATTTAATGGTATACAATTTATTCGATTAAAAATTTTACAGGTTCTAAAAACCAAACTAACCCTAATGTTTTAAACCTTTTCAGTGTAAAGCACTATATTTTAGTGTGCATATTTTCTAATATGTAAACGTGTGCTGTGTGCATATTTCTGATGGACCTCTACACGGAGTGCAGTCTGCACACACCGCATCTTCTTCTGCATTTCTGAACACATTCGTGCATGACTGGTGTCAGTGTGGGACACAGTTGCGCAAAACTTTCTCGTGACAAATACTTGTCAATTAAATGTTTCTGGTGACACTATATGACTGCCTCAATTTTCTGTTCTGATTGTTACATTTTAAATTTGCGTCTTACCTGTTGGTTTAACTTGATGCATTTTTGACGATTTGTGGTTGCATTGCAGCAGACTTTATACTAGAGAGCAAAGTTAAAACTAAAAAAATTCCAAAATAAAATTCAATAATTTACATCTAGTTGTGTATATGACCTTATTGGACCTGATAACAAGCAATGCCTGTTGAAGGTCAACGTGTTACAATGTGATGTTAAGTATCTCCGTGCAGGTTTAGTGGTTTTTGCTGCAGTGTGCCCGGCCTACTAAACTGAGCAATAAATAAGTAGCTTTTGATACAAAAGTGCCAAGAATAACTGTCGAGTTTGAGTGTTAGTCATGTTTTTCTCCATAGGGAGAAGCTATACAGAAACAGATATAAAACAGGTGCTGTCCTGTGATTATGAGCAGAGCTGTAACATTAGTAATTTAGCCAGTCCTATGTTAATAGTCCTTGTCTTAAAATCTCATGCAATCATTTCCCGAAGTTAATTTTAAACACGTTTTGAAGCTAATTTTCATGAACGGAATACTGATTTAAACACAGCATCCTAGCACCGCAGACATGAGCGGCAGTTTAGTGGAAAAGCAGCCCGGACCTGGACAGTGGCGCAGCGGCGTGCAGACCCTAAAGCGCGCTGGCGTTAATGTGACAGCAGCGGTAAGACGCAGCGCATCTGCAGCACATCTGCAGCACATCTGCAGCCTGCCGCGCCTGCCGCCGTGATATAAAGTCTGCGATCTGGAGTCGGCGAGAAATCATCGCGCTCATGGATGTGTGCGTGTACGGTTTCGTGCTGCTGGCTAGCTGTGGTGCACTTGATGGACTTCAACGTCCAGACGCCCGGTAGCTCTCTGAGGACTGAGATAACTAAGACATGACCTTTATAGGGCTGGTCGCAGCTCTTGCTTTGTCTGACAGGTGACCGCAAACTGCAAGATGAAAAAACGTAGTTGGTATTCAACTAAAATACAAAAATGTGCGCATTGTTGAAGATAGATGGCTCCGTGCGGTCTCAGTTGAAATTCGGCTGCATCTGACTAACAGGTAAACTAGATTAATTACAGGTCATGGACATTGCAATATTTATATTGCAGTTTTAAGGTGACCTTATACGGGTCAAAGGCAATAGAAAGAGTGGAAATGCAATGTGACCAGGATATTAAAATATAAACACAAGCAGCACGTTTCATTATGTTCAGAACTCCTGCACAGGTACCTTACAGGCACATTATAAACATAGACTGAAAACAGGAACTGTAATTACAAATTAGACAGGGCTGGGGGCTATTATAATTACCAAACTTTGGAACCGTAATCTGTTTCATGTTAGATTACGGCGCAATAGACTCTTGCATTATCGTAACAAACGAAAATACCTCGAGCAAGAATTTTCTGCTAGAAAAATGGGTGCAGAAATGGGCTGCTTTTGAGGGGGAAACAGCAATGACAAAATAGTTTAAATAATTTTAATTTGCATATTAATTTGTCCCACTGTGTTTTCACCCTATAAATTATTAACGTAACTTCCGATGTTGAATTGAATGCGGTCCATGTGCGTGCAACAGGATGGTGAAGATGCACATGCGTGTCCCCTCTTTGGCTGTAAGGCTGCGGTTCCATAAACACGTGCTTAATAAACGTGTGTAGTGGGAGAGGGACAACATAAGGCCAGACAGAGTTAAGAACACGCCGCCTCCAGTCCAAAACCATCATGTAGCTGTCTGGCTCGAGCTTTGGGGGCGCAGTACACTCTGTTCTCACTAGGTTGGGGCAGCATAACTTCTGGTAGGAGCCAGAATGCTGTTTTGTCTCACTTCGGAAAAAACCCAAAATCACTACAGAAACACTTCCAGCTCCAGAGGTCAATGATTGACGCAAAGTAATGCACAACTTCCAGAAGAGCTGAAACCATATTTATGAAGTTTTTACTCATTGATTTCATCAAATGGTAAAAAAAATATTGGCAGACTGACCCAAGAAACAAAGTAATTATTTCGTATATGTCCACTAGAGGGAGACAAATCAGCCTTTTTCAGTGAGATAACTTAAATATGTGCTACAATATTTGACGGAGGAAGAGATTGATTAACATCACGGACAGTTAATTGACAAGAGATTTTTCTGAAGCGCCCGAACGCGTGAGGAAGGACTCGACAACTATGTGAAAAGTGCGACTGTCATTAAAATAACATTTTGTGCTCACGACCGTGCATCTGTTTGGTTGCATTTATTTATTTATAGCCTTTTATGGGGTTGTTTAATTTCCGCCCAGCAGCCTAATGGTCCAGGAGCTGACGCTGTGGAGAACATCAGATGCGGCCTGGAAACTGCTGCATTCTTGAGAAGTTGTGTCTGCTTCTGGCACACGCGCCCTCCGCCGTCTGTGCGCGTTTAGCTGCTGCGTGTAAATGCTTGAGTAATCTAGGACCAAATGCAGCATTCACAAAGGATGCAAAGGTAAATTCACAAAATGCTGCTCAAAATTACTCACTTGGGGAAAATGCATTTGACGTGTACGAAGCGGTGGCTGTATTACTAGCAGTAAATATGGCACGTGCATTATTAAAGCACCTACAGGCGTAATGAAAGACGAATGGCTGTATGAGCATATGGGTTTTTAAAAGTTAGGTCCAAAGGTGCGGCAGTGATCACATCAGGGACTGCTGACCTCTCTGTGGTCAGTATACGTTTCCGCTTTTGACTTAAATTTAGCATATAAAAACGCACAGCGCGTGTTCAGCTCCCCATGTTGGCCAGACTATAGGAGTCACCTGAGTGTGAAAGCTGGTGTGGCTGGTTTCTGTTTGGCGTTCATCTCGTGTAGGATCTGCACATGCCACATAACTGTGATCCCACTCGTCCTTTTTGCAATACAATCAATTAATCAATTTTTAATTAATGTTCATCATTCTAAACCTCCAGCCCTAATATAAGCAGGAGGTCGGACAGAATCTTTAATTGATGTAAGTTTTACTTTGTACCGTGTTTTTTTTTTCTCCTGTGCGCATTTTCATTAGTACTGATTGGGAATGTGAACTTAAATGAAATGTTCATTGTAAAGACTTTTGAACAAGGAATGAAATCGCGTTCTCTGTGTGAAGACCTATGGTGTACACTTGAAAGAGCTTCTGTTCTTGCTGACACAGAAGTAGGATATATACTGTAAATGAAGCCAGATGACACATCTCTACACTTGGAAAAGACCTTCCTATCAAAAAGTCAAGCTGGGAGTGACAAAACTCTGGTTTTCATTAAAGGCAGGGCCATATTCTGTCTGCGGCACTCTGGTCCAGAAAACGATGTTTGCGCCACTGGTTTGCTTGTTAAGATGTAGTTGTCCATTTCAAAGGACGGTGATCTGGTAACACACATTACACATGCTGGATGTCTGTGGTTATATACAGTAGGGCTCTCTTCGTGTGTGTATATAAAGCTAAGCACATGTAAACGCCAATTGAAGGCCAAACCGTTTTTTCTGATCTAGATTTGATATGAGGTGAAGTCTTATGTAAGGGTATTATGTCGGAGTGGAAAAGTGTGTCCAATTGAGTGTGTTCTACTTTAGATTTGTTTGATAGGCATTAGTCAGGAGGAGGGAATTTAAAGGAATTACGTGATGGAAACAAGTTAGTTTAGAGATGATTTTCAAAAAACCACCCCGGAGGAGCAATGCCTGCGCAGCCACAGCTGGGAAAGGTGAATAAGGAGAGAAATCTGCTGGTTTACTATCAAAGCACTGAAATAGTCTTCAAAAGTGTAGCTTCTGACTCATCTGTCTCTGACCCCCCCTATTATAATCAAGGTCACCACTGCTGCCTGTGTTTATTAACTGTTTATTAGTGAACATATGGTAAACTGTTGTGCTTACAAGTGATTAGGAGTTAATGTGTAAGGCAGCGAATTTGATTATAAGGCTGAGGAAGTTGGGGCGTAGCTGCTGGGGTGTTCACATTCTCACAGATTCGGGGTGAAAATAACAGAAACGCCTAACAGCGGGTTTCTTCAGATATTAAATGAAATCCCGTGGATGTAAAGAGGCGAATGTATGTAGATCGAAAAGCCAATAGCATATGCAAGTGATTTGTTATAAAAACACTGGTATCATATTTCATAATGTGATGATTACCATTTAGTTAATTTATGCGTTTTGCCGTGGGGCCAAGCCTGCTCTTGCAGATTGCAGTCCTGTTATTCCCCAGCTCTGCACATGGTGAGCAGAGCGTGATGCTTCTCTTGGGTCCAGCTGGGAAGCAAAATAAACAAAATTTGTTGTTGTAAAGAATGAAAGACGTCAGGAATTGGCGAGAGGGTGTTGGGTTTACAGCTGTACGCCCTATCTCAGCAGTGACCCAGGGTCATGCCTCTTTATCCCACTCCACCACCCAGTAGTTGCCTGGGGTATTGCAGATTCTGTTTGAGTCCTTGTAAACCCAGTAAGGCTGTTTTTGTTGCTGTGCTGCTGTTCCAGATATCTGTGCAAAAACTTGTTCTGTCCAATTGGACGGTTCTGCTAGTCGACCCAAGCCTGTCGGTGCTGCATATTAAATTCTACCGCTGTAGCTTTTTGCACATCTAAGTGCTGGATAGAGCTCCCTTCCCGAGATGCCCTCTGGAGTGCCAGTAAGAGAAAGTGGATCTCGCCTCAGGCTTTGATGTCACTTCCTGAAGTTACCCAACTTCGGCAGTGTTCTTCTTCTGAAGTGCAAGGTTGTTTTAGTTTGTCAGTTTTAACTCCGGAGCAGATGTGAGAGTGGTGTACATTACATGCTGTTAAAAAGGGGAGGCTTCTGGAGCACCAGGGAATTATTTTTGTGAGGTGAAAGGCTCATTTATCTAATAAATTGTGGTATGGCCCTGCGGTGATGTGTGACGAAGAAAGATGGTCCAGGTATTTTTATCAGGGAACAGGGAATGGGTACAGGTTGTGGTGCCAGTTTATGATACAGAATGCAATGCAAACGTATCATAAAAGTATTTCAGTGCCAACAGCATTCAGATAGTTTAGCTGCCCTTGGTTGACACTAGTAAGTATTGAACTTGTGACCTACGTTAGAAGGACGGGTCTTTGACTTGCTTTGCTGTTCTTACACTAAACACCCACACTTTGTTTAAGGGGTTAGAAGTTGTTAGCAAGCTGTGTCTGTGAAGGGAAGATTCTGCACCTGGGAAGGGTCTGCTCTGCTCTGCTCTGCTCTGCTCTGCTCTGCTGTTCATCACCCAGGTGTTTGATGTAAGTGATGTCAGTGCACTTGGGTGTACAGGTAGAACTGAGCAGCCCAGGAGGGAAGCTCTTCACAATAAAATCGAGTGAGGAATGTAAATAACAGAACTTCACTGAGCTTTAAAGTTGACCACAGGCATCTGATGTAGTCACCCACTGTGAAGGAGTTTGTCTGAGGCGGACATGAGTAAAGTGGGACTGTAGCCATAATTGTGCCTGGTGATTTCCACTTCTGAGTCATGCAGCTTAACTGCTGGGAGACACTGTGGGTCTGTCGCCAAATTCAATTTGTACCTGGAAGGGCCGAGTGACCTCACTGGTGTCTCTGCACCCCCCCCCCCCCACACACACACTATCTCTGAAGGTGAAATCTGATGGCTAGTGATTGGTTCTGTCAGGCAAAACACATCTTACCATTGGACAGTTTTTGCTTCCACGAAGCCATTCGTCAGTCTGGCCTTTTGTTGGTAGTAAATTGCAGTGACTGATTTTGGATCTTATGGAGAATTTTGGATCTTCCTAGGATAACTGTTGAGTAAATAGTTGTTACTTAGTTGTAAGACACATTGTGTGGCGTGGACAATTTTTTGAGGGGGGAAAAAAAAATAGGTTCAGGCTTGAGGGTCCTTAACAGCTACAGATTCACATCTCGGTACAAAAATTCTGGTCTTTAAGACTATTTAAGTTGATCTCCTTTAAATGGTCCTAGGGTGAGTCACTGGACCAATGTTTAAATGGGTGATTAATGGCTTCTTTGGGGTTTGGGTGAGTCTAGAAGGAATACAATTGCTGTTATATGGAGAAATACATTTGTAAATTACTTAAGCCACTTTTAAATGACAGGGTTAATTTAAATAGTTCTTTGTGCGCTCTGGTCCTGTCATCTCTTTTAAATTGCAGACACTTATCAGATCCAGCACATATTCCTGCAGCAAAGTCTGACAATGCAGTGTTTTAAAAGTCTTGGTTCACCCTTGGTTCCTTGGTTATCAAAGTGAAGCATATATATGGCATGCTGAGATGCATGTTTAAACAAAACTCCAAGGTCAAACAGCAGTCACCGTGCTGCTACTTTATCCTGCCTGCCTTTGAAATGCAGTCCTTAATGCTGAACTGACAACCACATGTGGTTTCTGGTGCTTTGGTCACGTGTTCTTCTGCGTTGTTAGACAGCCACACAGACTTGGCTGTGGTCGGGTGGCTGGTGTTAAAGGCAGAGGAATGATGTAGGTGATGTCACGTTTTCCACAGTCCTGGCAGAGACACCAGCTTTTGAGGCTTCCTGTCAGCAGACAGAAGAGCCCACCTCCTCCCCATGCATCCCCGAAGGTCTCCTTCCCTGGGTTTTTATAAGTGCAAGAAGAAGCAAATGAACAACCTTCCATGCCCAGGATCTCAGGCAGACGGCCACTTACAGAAATGTACAACTTTGACTTGTTTACAGCACATGTCGTTGTTGGACCTTCCTGCAGAAGAAGGTAATGCACTAAATGCATTCTTTGCTCGAGCCTTAAAACATCAGTGATGTTTTGCACCAGGTAACATGCTGGGCTCCACCTTGGCCTGTCTGTGCCATCTGTTTTTGCAGATTAAAAAAAATGAAGAATCAGTTTCTCTTTGAAAGTGAATGGAAGGCATTTCAGTTATTTTTCCACACTTTAATTTTCATTTTGACTTCGCTGTTGGTAACCATGGATAAAGGAAGTGAGCGGTGATATCTTTTCACAACTTTCAAGTGTTCCTATACAAAGGAAGAAAAAGGTTATTCCCAACACTGGCAGCTTTGGTAAATATGTCACAGAAGGGACTGCTTTTTATTGACTCCTGAAATCAGTTTGATGTGGCCAACCGTTATACTCAACGGATCTGTGCTTGTTAGAATGTGTTGCATTACGGACCGTGCTGCAGAGATGAAGCACTGCACCAGAAGGAGAAGTTGCTTTAATTAGTATAGGTACCCATAGTTTGCGTAACTAGCTGGACTGGTCAGCTAAGTTCAGTGCTTCCCTCTCTTTGTTCTGAAGAGTTGGGTGAAAATGTGGGTCTGCTTTGGGACCAGTAGAGCGATTAACTGGCCACCTGATACATGGTTAAGTGAGTTGATCACTGACCGTTGACTCTGAATTTGCACCCTTATTCCAATGCATATAAAAGTACAATGACTTTTGTGAAATGTGAACTTTGGTATTTCGGCAGTGGACTGCTCAGGTTCTTATTCCAGTTTGTCCCCTGGACACGCATCTCCTGCTTTGTGAGGGCCTTGAGAAAGGCTAAGAAGTAAATCTTACACCACCCTGGAATGGAAAACCTAAACTGATCTGGTGTGTTTGATCTGACACCCTTCTGGTAGCTCATGCAACCAAAGCTCCTCCAACCAGTTCTTCCAAAGGAGGGAGATGGGGGTATTCTTAAAGTCTGGTTAACATAAGATTTTCACATGCTCCTACTCTGTTTTACACCATGGCGGGGTCACTCCTACTAAAGGTCTTCATATGCGTCTACACAAACTTACGCTGTCGAGAGGTCACTATTGCTAAAGATCTTCATATGCTCTTACTTGGGCTTTCACCCTGGGAGGTCACTCCTGTCAAAGCCAACTCAGCTTCAGATCTTTCCAGCATTGTGCCTCCAGACAAGTTCTGCCAACATAATAATATGGGGTAGATTGGAGAATGTTCTGACAGCAAGTTAAATACTGCAGCAAGAAAAATTAATTCCTTATTTTCCCTCTTTGTACTGAAAAAGACTTTAAAAATTTTGTTACCAATCTCTGAGGATATGTTGCCATGAAATTTGACTAGGATATAACCAATTTGAAGGTATACAAACAAAAATAAAAGGCAAAGAAATAACTTTCAAAAGTCACAGTCTTAAACTAGAACTTGTATCAGAAAATGTTGTATTTGCAGTGTAATTGTAGTATTTTTGTCTTGCTACATTGTAGAATACAGTAATGAATGCACAGATTAGACGAATCAAATCATACTGGGGTGACAGCCAATTACAAGATAACATTCAACACAGTATCATTCTTGACGTAGATAATGACCAATAACTGCCTGGAGTTTATTCATGAAGTGCTGTTTAAGTGATAATGATGTGTCACTTTGGAGCAGAAGATGGAGTTTACAGAGCTGTCACATCTAACGGGACTGCTGTAAACTTGGGAGTTTTCAAGTCTGTTTTGGCCAAATGGAGGGATTTAGCTGCGTATTTACTCAGAAGAAACAATGGCACAGGCAGACATAAACAGTTACCTTTAATTCACAGGTACCTCAAATGTGCTTACAGAACACAGCTAGAGATGCACTTTAGTTAGTAACACTTCAAACATCGGTTAAATGGTACATGAAGTTGTGCTAAACGTTGGCATCAGCTGTTGTCCTGTCTGAAATATTTATATGGCTTTCTAAAACTGTGTACATATAGAGAAAGTCTGGGAATCCTTTCTCTTGGAGAGAGATCCTTATGCAAACAGCCATGTTGCTGGGGAAGAGATCCCCTTTATGCCAAAGCATATACAGTTTGTTAATTGCGCCCTTTCAAAATTCTTCCCGTACTCCGTGGACTGAAACTGTCTGTGCTCAGATCTCCATCCATGCATGCGCCTCCAGTTGTGTGAGTCACAAAGTCACAGGAGTGTGCAGTGTGTGTCTGCACTGAAGCTGAAGGAGTCCCCCCTCCAGGCCTGCGGGGGGAGCGGAACATGTGCGCATTGTTTACCTCTTTGTGCATTAGTGCTAAGAGCAGAGCAAACACACCGTTAGAAAGAATATTCGAAAATATTCTCAGAAATGTAAATGAGTGTTTCCCAACTGTGATCTGCAGAACATTATAAATATGTGTTTGTGTATTTTTTTTTTCCCCCCACGAAGTGTTAGCCTCCAAATTCACACAAACACATGTTCACCACTTCAGCACATCGATGACCCAAGTTTATGTCTTGTAATGGGGGAAACGGGTGAGCTGGTGGCTCAATGGGTAGAACATCAGGTTAAGATGCCGAAGTCTCCTGGTTCAAATGCCAACCCAGCCACCTGGTGTGTCCTTGAGCAGGAGACCTAGCGCTAGCTCATTGTAACTTGTATTTGAAACGTTGTGAGTTGCTTTGGATAAAAGCGTCGAATGAATGAAACCGACATCATTCCATGTCAGTGTTCTCATTTTTATCTAACAGCAAGACAGCCTTTAACCAAACAGAAACAGGTCCTGTATATCTGGATGAGGAGATACCCTGATGTGTAAACAAACAATGTGTATAAGCCAGTCTCCAGTTGGTCCAAAGATGAAGCAGAAACTGTATAACACTGTAACAGGTAGCTTTTGGTTATGCTCATGTTGGATGTATGATTTCACTGGGATCCTGCATGTGCTCATCTGTTGACCCAGTGTGGTGTCTACATTTGTCCTTAGTCGATGGAAATAAAAGGTGCACGTGTCAGGTGACAGTCTGGCTCAAAGGACCAAAGCACCAGAGTACCAAGCAGAAACCCCTTTAGTTTCTGGTCTAAACAGGATGGAGAGCATCTGTTTGTACAGATTATGAGCATGTGACATGTAGTAAGCGGGAAGGTGAGCTGTTTGGATGTCAGCGGATCCACTGTTCAGATAACCAGTCTGCTGATCTAATAGGGATCTAGTGAGATTAATGTTCCTGATAATGTTAAAGGAGTCATTTCTGTTTTCTGTTGGACAGAAAACACAACTTGGTTAGAACAACATTCAACAGCCCATTTTGATTAGTTTTGTTACAGTAGGCGGTCTGTTTATTCTTCTGTTTAAGATCTTAGCTCGCGTCTTTTATTCGTACCCTCTGCCAACTGTCCTGTTTTTAATGTACAACAAAACTTTCCCTTTGTGTTCATGGTGTTACTTCTAATTGAATTTGTTTGTGACTCATGATGATGTCGTTTCTTGATGGGATTGGCGCTGCCTGGAATTGAAACTAAAAAATGAACACGTAGACTCCTTTTGGTGGCTCCTTCAAGCAGTGTTCGTAAAATAAAGCAGAAAAAATACTGCTGTCTTTTACGGGTCCGTCAGTCCGTCAAGCTCTTTCTGCTCCTGTTTCCTTTGTTTCGTTATTTGTCACCCCACACGAAGGGGGAGGGTTGTTACTTGCTCCATCTTTCTCGTGCCCAGCTCCTGATGTGGGGAGAGTACAGGCCCAACACTGCCGGACTTTATAGCCTCATCTTTATTAGGCGACTGGTACAGGAGGTTCATCCCCAAAGGTCAGTTCGATACACACTTGGAACAGTAACACAGCGGCGTCAGTGAAGGGTTCCCTCTGGTTCTGTGGTTTGTTCGGTCTGTAGCCCCTGCATATGGATTTTTGATGAAAAATGCTCAGAAGGCAAAAATTAGCGTTAGACACCCGGGCTGCAGGCCAAAAACTCCCACACCAGAGGAAGTGTCCTTGATTTAAGCCTAACGGGAGCATTATGTGTTTCCATGACCGCTTGCCTCTGTGACCCAGAAAAGTCACCACACACACCCATCATTGTTCCCAGAACAATGAGCTTTTTGAGTGCAGAAGTCTGCAGTACGTTTGTTCACACACTTCACAACAAGGGAACCGTGGTATGTTGTGTATGATGTTACATGAACTCGGAGGAAGAGCATTTCTTCTTTACAAGTTATGGACCTTCTGGTCAGATGTGTGGAACGGAAACTGACGACTTGTTACAGTAAAGTACTGAAGGATGTTGTCACCCACCTGCAGGCTGGGAAGGGAGTACAGAAGATGGGGTGACATTCCTGGAACCATAAGGTGACGGGACAGGACAGTCATAAAAGTAAACCATAGTCCCAGAGGACAGGAACTGGCTGTCATGCAGAACAAGAGTAGCAGAGAACTCATTGTCGTACACTAATGTTGGAACATTTTTGGTATGTTCCAAAAGCAGTGACGTTCTCACATGTCGCTATGGGTAACATATCAGCTGACATGTTATGTCATTGTATCAGTCTTATGAGTGTTGCTTAGAAAGTCTTACCTTGTATAGATGTTCTTCAACCATCACTAAGTAGGTTTGGAAATTTCTGCCATGTGCATCCCTCTCTACAGGTGTGTGAATAAGCTATATCCACTAACTACAGATGCCAAGTAGGGCTGTGTTTCTAAAGCATCTGGCAGGAAGCTCTTCATAAAGCGGGGATGTTAAACGCTTTGTAGTGACAGCACACAGCAAACCCAGGAGATGCTGAGGAACTGAGATGTTCATTTTTGGGGTTTAAACTGAGAAAATATTTACGACTTTTTCCCTGATTTTTGGACTGAACTGTACAAGAAAGAACTGGAAAATGGTTCTCTTGGGTTAAGGGTTTTAAAATAAATTGTTTTGTATTAAAAGAGGTTTTTGTAGATGGAAGGTTCTCCAAGCTGAATGGGCGAACAGGACCAAGTGGGCTGTATGTTACTCTTTAGGCCCTCAGGTGCGAAGGGGTTGGGATGGTGGGTTCAGGTGTTGATGTGTTCAGTATGTTCCACCAATATTTAGTACAATACGGCACAGAAATGCAAACCTGAGTGTTACTGTGGGCCGTTTTCCTTCCTTTAGGATTTGGCCTTGGAAGGAGGAAAATAGTGGGTGGGAATGATTTAAGTTCAATTTATTTCAGATGAAATGTTTGATGAGCCCGCCATCTGTATGTGGGATGGTTCTGGAAAACACACAGGAACGACATGCATGAACCTCTTATAACGCAGCTGATTAATGTTACCTGAACCGCGTCGGTACCTCACCTGTAACAGTCTGAGGTTTATCCTTTCTGCTACAGCCCAATTAGGTCATGAGAATTTGGAAGTAGGCCCCACAGTCTGGTTCATGGTAGGTTCAGCATCACACACAGGCCAAATGAAGTACCTGTGGCATTTAGCATATTTTTGCATCACATCTGTTTTGTTAATTAGTGAGCTGGGTGTAGGTGACCAGGCTAATGCAGTGTCTTGTCATTGAGAAACAATTTGGCACACGCTCCGTTACGCCTTCGCTCGTCAGCCGAGCAGCGGTTTCTGGATGTGAATGATGACCAGATGTAACCAAACTAGTGTCAGTGCAACACAGCACTGCTTTATTCACACGCGTGACTGCAGGTGACATGAGTACACGCATGTAAGGGGCAGTTCCGTGTGAGCGAAACTTCCTCAACAGGGATGTCTTCCGCTCGAGTTACTGACAACAATTTATTGGCTCTCTGAGTGAGGGACTTGAGTTCCGCGCAGCAGATGAAATGCCTCTCTCAGTATTTTGTGGCTGTCATGGCAACTCAAATTTCATCCCAGGGCGACCTGTTACACATGCACAGCGAGGATACAGAAGTAAAATGTGCATGCGGAAAGACAGCCACTCTAAATCATCCCCTTTTAATGTATTTTGAAAGAATTAATTTCCTGTGCTGTTCTACTGTATGTTGCAACATATAGCATTTGGAACATAGTATGAAGAAATGAATTTCTCAGCTGGCTGGCACACAACATGCTAATAATCTGTCCTTTCAGAATCTCTGCCATAAAAACCCGTAACCATTACATCATTTACACTGTAATGCAGCAAACGTAAATGTGACGGTAATATTTGAAAAAAGCCAGAAGAGCTGCTACCTTTAAGCAGTGTTGTCATTCTGTTTTAGCCTCTGCTGCCACTGTCCTTTGTTTCACTATGAGTTTTTTCAAAACATTACTTTTCATTACTCTTTGAAGATACTGCATACAGTAATCTTTGTTCCCACGGCATGCCTTGTTTCCATGGCAACCAAACACGGGCTCAGTGTAGGAAAAAAACCGCTCACAGTTTCCCTGCCCAGGAGAGTAAGCACTCAGCACCTCTTCCTGTGGTTGGAGAAAGCCCGCTGGAGACTATGCGGACCGAGCTCGTCTCACGCCTTGTCAGCGCGGCGAGGTCTGCTCCTCACATGTCGTCACATGACTTTTAGTAGCTGTGACCATAGACAGCTGGTGAGGAAGCGTATCAGAAATGGTAACATCAGCCCATCTGCTTTCCTGGTTATCACTGCCAGTTTTATGGTACTGGGGCTGCGTTGGCATGCTGCGTTGGCATGCTGTGTTGGCATGCTGTGCTACAGCGATGCCTGGATTGGATTTATCTTGCAGTGTGGCTGAGCACTGCCTATATACCCCATGGCTTTGTGGTTATACCTGAACAATGTCTTTTTGGCAGAAATGGCTTCACAAATGGCAGAAAGATTAGGAAGAGTCTCAGTCATCCAGGTGGAGCTGCCTGGCAGTTGAATCATGTCAACTGGACTTCGTTCTTCTTGATAGGAATGTTTCCCTACTCATCCAAGCAGCTACCGGCTGAAGAAGCTTGATTGAACCCCAAGCCTGGAGGTGCGAGGCAACAGTGCTAACCACCACATGACCATGCCACCCTGGGAAAATTCAAACCTATGAAATGTCTTTATACAGCTGAGACCGGGGCTTCCTGTAGACATTTAGGGTGGTTATTGGTTCTTCCATTGATGATTGGCAGGTCTGGGGTCCAGTTGCTCTTCTTCCCCCACCCGGGACATCCCCACGGTGATCGCAGGCACATAAAACACCATGAATATGTCCAGGGAAGTAATGTCAGGATTAGCAAGCCTAGTGAAGGGGATTGGGGGGGTATTTCCTTCACAGCAGATGAAGCTCTCTCTTAAGTTTGGCTTTAAGTTGCACAGGGAGCTGAGCAGAACATGATTTACAGAGTGGTGCACATCTCATATGGGTAGATGTTTAGGCCATAATGGTAGCAACCAGGAGGGAATGCAGAAATGGGAGAAGAACATACAAGTTTAAACAAGTTTAAACCATTATCTATGCAGGCAGGCACTGGATAAGCATAAGATGAGAATTAGTGGAGAAATTATTACTGTGAACCAACCTTAATTTGTTTATAGTAACTGAGGTTCTAAAGTAGCCAACCACCCCACCTGTGCAGGTGTTTTACCTGTTACCATGGTGTGTTACCTGTGACCGTGGTGTGTTATTTCAGGGACAGTCAACTGCCGTCTCAAACCGATTTTGGACATTTCAACATTTAAAATCACAAATTTTCTAGGTTTTTTGTGTTGTGTTTGTCCAACAGTTTTCCTCAAAGTGTAACATGGATAGAGAAAAACATGGCTTACTTTAGAGCAGTAGAGAGTTCTGCCATGGTGTACACCACGTGGTCTACACCACACAGGGTACGCAGTGCCTGGGGGCTGTAGTCTGTCTCAGATCACCGCCCCGATCAATCTCTCTGCTGCCGCAGTGTTCTGCTGTATGTTAACAATCCACTGGAGCATCATTAAGTGGGCTGGTTGGTCAGACTTCTCAATGCAACGCAGTGTCCAAGACAAGGAACCTCAGGATATCGTCTCTCCTGCCATCCTCCTGGTGCCATGGGTCGAGCTGGAGAACCTCCTGGTTTTGTATTACTCATGGATGAAGGTTCACCCCAGAAAAACAGGTGGCTACAGGAGGACGTCATCCCACCAAGAAAAATGAGACACACCACAACTTTTCCAGCGGCATCGCGTGAGCTGAGAGGAGCTCATATATCTCTGCCTTTGAACATCTCAAGTATGTATTTCTGGTCTCAAAGAATTTAAATGGATTCAGTTACATTTCAAACTTTGAACAGATGGTTACAAATAAGTAATTTAGTTTGTCATCAAATGCATGTCTTTTTCCAAATATTGAAACATTCATTTTAAATATATCAATAATAACAACATTCCTTCTATCTGCACCTACACACATATTTTAAAGAATTTAGTAGAGTACTGCTGCATGTGCGTTTTGCTGACATGGGGCTTTCCCCCACTATAATTTGTCTATATGACAGTTTTAAGTTCAAGTAAGAGAACAATGCAGACAGTATAATGCATGAAAATCATTTAAATAAACCAGATAATGGATGAAATGTAGCATTTATGTCTGTCAAAGACATACATATCAGCAAGCAGCAAAGCATTCTGGGAAATAGCTGGCACAGTTCTGCGGGCCGCCCCTCGGTAATGAAGATGGATTTACCACAGCTGTGGGCCCTCGTTCTGGGAACCGTCTGCAGCAGCAAGAATGAGCTGGCGCCTGTGGGGGTCAGCCTCGGGGTCAGAAAGGTCCAGATCCAAGGACCAGGTTGTAGGGTGCAGCAGACACAGCCAGTGAGTGAGTGAGTGAGAGAGAGAAAATAAAGTGTAGAACAATGTGTAGAATGGAGGAATTAAAGTGTAGTGAGCAGAGAAGTGTCGCTGTTGTCAGGTGGCAGTGTGAAGCTGCGTCTTTTACAATGGGCCACATGTGTTGTAGGATGAAAGAAAAGCTCCCGCTCTGGCTTACCCACGCAGCACTATGTGTAGCCAGGGGAGGAGGAGAGCGGGTGAAGTTGAACGCTTTTATTTGTTTTGACAATATTAGGAATGTGCCGGAGTCCATAGCTGCTGCCTGTGTACTAGTGTCGCGTTTGGAATCTCCATTTACTTTGCTGTAAACCTACACTATTTTTGTTGGAGATGTTTTGTGTTTGGTTTGCCATGGTGACAGAAGTCGCCTGATCGCAGGGGGGTGGGGGGATTTTGCTGACGGCCTTTGGTGTACGTTACACGTCTCTCCCAGCCTGAGCTCCTAGTCACGACCACATGGGCCTCTGAGGACGCTCCCAGCTGTCATACCTCTGAGAACACCTGTGGTGTGAAGACTCGGACTCCACTCTTTAAGGTTTTGAGATGCAGACGTGATTACAGGAGGCTATTCCATGTGTTGCGAGTAAAAGTCAGACATTCAGCTTTCCAGCAGCATCCAGGGTCTTAGGGAAGTCAAAGTGCCTTCCCTAACGTCGAAGAGTGAACCTTCAGCTTCCAGATGTCAACACTAGTCCTGAAAACATAAGAAACGTTTGGGAAGAAACTGCGATTATTAAATCATTTTGTGGATTATCTGTTAGCAGACTGGTGGCTCAATGGGTAGAACATCAGGCTAGGATGTGGAAGTCTCCCTGTTTACAGCCCAGCCACCAGGGGTGCCCTTGAGCAGAACACCCAGCACTAGCACAGCGTAACATGTATGTGAAATGTTGTAACTCTCTTAGGATAAAAGCGTCTGCCACATGAATAAACGTAATAGCATTTATCATACAGTAATCATAATACAGTAAATGTAAAATTTTATTATTTCTCTTGAAACAGGAAATAATTTTTCCATCTGTAAATCACACATTTTTATTGTTTAATATAGTTTTTCCTGTTCATTTAAAGTTAAAATTCTTTAAAAGTCTTTATCTAAACATTACGTACAGCATTTTGTTGCAGAATGTTTATTAGCTACCCTGTTGCTTATTGGTTATAGTATAAACGGTCAGACTGACATGCGTATCGCCGAGGCTTACAGTGTGTTCCACTGCTCTGCCACGAGTGACGTCTTCATGCAGTTATTTCGTAGTTCTTTGTAGCCGTTCCGTTCAGTCTGGCTGCTCAGGATGCGCTCTCTGGAATGGTGTGTTTTGGCTGTTTCAGATCTTCTCACCTCTGAAGGCTCCCATTACAATATATTTGGCGCATTTTTTTTTTATTTTATTCTGTCTTGCTCTTCTGTTGCACAAAATTCAAGGATTTTGTTCTTTTTTTTTTTTAATCCACCTACAGCTGTGCCTACCTGTAAATAGTAGTTTTCTGTCATGTTTACAGTGCCTAATGTCTTTTTCTTTAAAAATGCTTCCTACTGTAGGTTTTGTGAACTCCAGGTGCAGCAGTTCTGGGTGGTCTGTGAACTCGGCTGAGCTGTGCTCATTGTGCCACACTGATAGTCTCTGATGTAATTTGTTAATTCATTCTATTTTATGGGGGCAATGAAACTGAGCACATGATGGTACACCTGTAGCCTCTGATCTCCTTGGACTAGTTGTCTGGAGTCTGTTTAACTCCAAAACAATTAGTTGTAGACAAACTAGATAATAACATTTAATGTTTTGTAATGCTTATCATCATCAAAATGATGCGCTCATTGAAACCTTGACTTTGATTCACATCAGCATGTTCCTGTCCTGCACATTTACACTCAGTGCTGATCCTGTCCTTCACATCAGCGTGTTCCTGTCCTGCACATTTACACTCAGTGCTGATCCTGTCCTTCACATCAGCGTGTTCCTGTCATGCAAAAATGGACACCAAGCTGTTTGATATTAAGTTCTTTAGGAAGATGGTGAAAAAAAAGGCTGCCATAATCATATAAACCAGACAGTTTTCAAAATAAAGGAGGTTGTAATTCAAGTTAGTTCCTCAGTAAAAGCCCTTTCAGTTTTTGAAAATTTCTGAAGTTTGGCATGGACTAGCATGTGGGTGACAGAAAATATGACTCATGTTTGAGTCTTTCTCTTTCCAAGTAAAACATCGGGCTGACATATCCAAGGTCGCTGTGTGCATTTATGAATGTATCTCAAATATGTTTGAGATGCTGGCAGACTATTTTGCATTTTTCAGATTTGAGTTGTTATGGAGGCAGTAGAAACCTTGGGATTGTAAGGCTGTTGGAACTTAATTTCCTGCTTTGAGGAATGCTCAGTGTCTTTTGTGTAAAAAACTGAAATGGGGCGAAGGAAAGCAGAAAGCTGTAATGAGCTATTGCTTAATTTTGGAGAAAATGTCACGATGTTTCATTTCCATGGTGCCAGGTGACCCTTTACATTTTGGGTGCTGCCTTTTCTGGTGTTTGAAGATCCAGACTTTGAAAATACTTAGTCCCAAACTTTTCTCGCACTCTTAGTCTGGGCAGAAAGTTGTCATGATTGGACAGGAAACAGGGCTAGAGAGGTTCTATTTGCAGAGAGTTTAAGGTAACACAGAAATCCGAACAAAGGAAGTACACCAAGAACACAAAGGGGCATGAGCCTAAAGTCCTCTACACTGAGGAAAAGAAGCAAAAAAAAAAAAAAAAAAAATCTAGAAGCAAGAACAACTCACCAAGAAATGCTATAGCGGAAGGACAAACTTAATACACCAAGAAAACCCAACAGCTAGAGCGAAATAACAGCTAGCAACGCACAAAAGAATTCACAAACCTGAAGAAGAGACAAGCAGGAAACACTTAACAGGTACCCAAAGATAAGCAACGAACCGAGGGGCCATGGCCACCCAGCAAGGACATCAGGGGAAACCGTGACACCCGTGTAACAGGGAAGAGTACATCTCCACCCAGCGTCACAGTCGCTGACAGTCAGGCTCCAAACATGCACATCTGCGTATAACTTGTTCTGTATGCTTGCAATGTAGTGGAGCTGCACGATGCTGTCGGACTGTTTAAATGTTACGGTCAAAGGGAATTCTGGTTTGTTTACAACGTCTGATTTGTTCCACACTCTTGCATTTGGGAATGATACCCTGTGGTCTGAGCCGAGAAGCCATAACTCAGGTTCTGACTAACTGATGGGATTTCACTACATTCTGAGGGTACCAAAGGTGGTTTTTCATTGTATAGATTAGAAAATATAGAAACATCGCTTAAGAACAGAATTAAACCATCACTGTAGTTTAGAGGTGTGACTGTGGCTTCATGAGCCCGGGCAGCCTTTTCAGTCTTGTTTTTTTTCCTTTATTTGAAGCTGTTTCCTGTATCAAATCATGGAACATCACTCAGAAAACTTTATTTCAGTTAAATGGTGAATTTTATAGAGTATTTGGCTCTTAACCAGTGGTAGAAACCGCTTTTCTTTCCACTGTTTCTACTGGCCAAAGATAAATTGAGATGCTGTAGTCAAGGTTGCCAAATGGGGGACATAAAACTGAGCAGTTGCTAAACAACTATAGCAATTAAATATTTACACTGTCCACCTTGTTATAACACCCTGTAAAAAAACAACTTTACCTCCAAGAATCCTGTTTCTGCAAACATTTTGCATGACAGAAGTTGGTTAAATCAACAAATAGTATAACTGTCTTCTGTTTTCAGACTTTTTTTTTTTTTTTTTTTTTTTATGAAACTGACAATAAGTTGATTTTGTCTAAACAAATCATTGTCATTAATATAAATGTGTAATTAATGAACACTTCTCGTGGCATCTGTGGAGAAATGAGTAAGTGACAGTGATGTGGCAGAGGTTGAGGATGAGTAATCTGATGACTGGACAATGACAGAATAGCAACCGTTCCTTTGCTTTCTGCCGAGATGCCCAAACACGAACCTCAGCCGATGAAACTCATCTGCCATAAATATTTAGCTCCAAAATAAATTCTGGCATGCTTCCTCTAAGCAGAACAGCATGCCATCACAGTCTGAGCATGCATAAGTGTCTCACTTTGTACAAACAGCACCTGACCTCTCAGTGCAGGAAGCAGCGTTGTTGGTTGAGGGGGTGCAGCGTTAAGAAATAACAAGGTGAAAGTTCTCACGAGGTGCTGAAGGACATCTGAACCTCTGACAACCCTGAAGTAGTGATCAGGAATGACTGAGGAAAATCTCCAGACTGATTACTCCAAGTGTCAGACTCACAATTAGTCCTTTAGAGTCCTTGATGGAATGTGTCCTGTATGTAAGAATTGTTTGGTGACTTAAGACCAGACCCAAACAAACATGTGGCAACAGCATGTCCACCTAAGGAAAGCCCTCTTCCACTGAAGCCAGTAGCTTGGGCTTCTAACGCAGGAGCAGCAATCTGAAGCAGACTGCTGTTCCTGCTCTTCCTGCTGTTCCTGCTCTTCCTGCTGTTCACGGTCTTTCTGCTCTTCCTGCTGTTCCTGCTCTTCCTGCTGTTCACGGTCTTTCTGCTGTTCCCACTGTTTGTGCTGTTCATGCTCTTCCTGTGATAGTTGTTCTTCGGCAGAGAGCAATGTGGGGTTTTGCAAAAACGTTTTAATGGCATCTACTTAATTTAATTTGAACTGTCACCTGTAGTCTAGGAAATGTTTGACCCTGGCAGCGTGGTTTGTGGTCTTCTGTGCAGTGACGTTATCTTTCTTCTTGTCTAAGCAACCTTCATGTGCAGGTGACCATGTCACTAAAGTCTGTCACACAACTCTGAGATGCACGGACTCAGCTGTCATACCCATGCTCGTCCAGTAACGTCACGCTGCTTGTTCCAAGGCATTAGCCTCTGGGTTAAAACCTATGCTGGACAGACGACTTGCTACTTAAATGGCACAAAAAACCGGCTGCACACGCACTGTAATCCTGGCATCGGTACCGTTCGCTGCCAGCTGCTGGCCAATCTGAATCAGCAGTGCCCAGCTACGTGATGCCCTGGAGACGACAGTGCCCCCCATATGGGATTCTCAGAATTGCCTGGCATGCAGACCTCTGTCAGTTAATACAGTAGGTTAGCTGGGAGGCAGGTTAGCAGAAGTTTAAAGAACATGATCTAAAGCTCGCCAGAGCTGTATGGTGCCCAGTATTCAGTAAATATCAGGTGATACCTACTCAGAAGGACACTAGAGCCAGGACACCTCTGTTCTGCTTCTGTGAAACGCCCTCACCTCTTCATGCCGTTTATAGTTTCCAGCTTTTGTGCCTGCAGCAGTTCTTGTTCTCATACGGCCCTTGTTCCCAGAGCTAACTTGTTTTCAACACATCAGTTGTGCTCTGGGGAAAAGCAGCTGGCCGGAGAGCTGTCTGACACCTCCTGCTGTTATTTCGGAGTAACCCTCCACCGCATTCTTCTGGAAATGGCCCAGCAACTCTCCAAGACTGGCGCTGCTCAGAGTGGGCACCGGCACACTGGTGTTCATGGTGTGGTCAGGAACGGTGCGGCACACACACTCAGACCTGTCTGTCATGGTATACAGTAGGACAACAGACTTGGCTAGGGTTACCAGATACCTGCATGTCCACAGAAGGACACCGCAAGTCAAAAAGGAGGACAAGTCTTACAAAGGAGGACTAAGAACACAAAACTTTCTATCCATCCATTATCTTAACCGCTTATTCCTGGTGAGGGTCGTGGGGAAGCCTGGAGCCCATCCCAGAGCACATAGGGCGCAAGGCAGGGGACACCCAGGGCGGGGCGCCAACCCACCGCAGGGCACACACACACTACGGGCAATTTGGACATACCAATCAACCTAACCTGCAGGGTCTTTGGGCTGTGGGGGAAAAGCGGAGCACCTGGAGAAAACCCACCAAGCACAGGGAGAACATGCAAACTCCACGCACACAGACCCGAGGCGGGAATTGAGCCCCAGGCCTGGAGGTGCATAGCGACAGTGCTAACCACCACACCACTGTGCCGCCCACAAAACTTTATAGATTATTCATATAACAAATAACAAAACACAAAACTGGCGACGTGTCAGGTGTGCGTGTCTGTGCTGATTTATTAAAACAGGGTCATGCTAATTAATGCACTGAATGCGCGTCGTGCGGTTGAGCGGCTCAAGTCTCAGATTTGTTCTTTATGATTTAAACATAGAGCTGATGCCATGCATTTACAGCCAACCACACGGCCAAGTCAGTGACTGATTTGAGAGCGAGAAAGCTAGATGTTTTCACATTTTCAGCCAATGCCTGCCAGACGGAGGACACCACATCAAAAAGGAGGACATGTCCTCCTTTTGCTGGACGTCTGGTAACCCTGGACTGGCCCACGTACATTTAAAAACCTAAGGTGTGCCCCCGCCCCAAAAGACCCTGCCAGCTCCCTTGTTACTTAAACAAAAACATGACCTACCTTCAGCTGTCCCTGAGAAATGTAAATTGTACATGTACAACCCCCCCCAATATGGTTCTGCTTCTTTTTAAATGATGGGAAATATATTTGTACCTGTAGTTTATTCTTCAGAGATTTATTCTGCTTTGTTTTAAGGTTTTATGAAACTGTTTAGATTGTTCCACGTGGAGAACGCTGTACCTCGAAGCATGACAGATACAAAGCACAGGAATGTTTTAAAATAAGTAATTTGCTGAAAGGAGTTTTGATGTAAACCAGATGAATGTTTACCGTCCCGTTAGAAGTACACAGCTCGTGATTTTAACAGAAAACCGTAAAGTTCACCGTAGAGCAACCAGGGCATAATAAGTCTGATAAATAACTTTGTTTGTAATATTGTTATTCCAAAACACACGAACAGTTTCCTACACCTCAGCTTTGCACAGCCGGCTTAGCGTGAAGTTTACTAGTTTCTGATATTCAGCTGTCTGCTAAGTAGGGAATGGTTGGGACGTGACTATGGAGACAAGTCGTCCGTCATTGTTACATGAAAGAAAAGCACGTTTTCTCTGATATGGAACTGTAACCGTTCTCAGAATCTCACCGTCTACGTATCCAATTTCGTAAAATGATATGTAAGCAATGTTTTTGGTTCAAATCCCAGTTGCAGCTTTTCTGGTGGTTCCTTGAGTATGAAGATATTTACCAGAATTGGCAAATAAAAATTAAATAACCAAGTAAACAATAATAATTGCCACAATAAATGTAAAGGTTATGGCGATAATTAGAGTAATGAATGCTGGTTCCCCCCATGCCTGCGGCCTGTTACTGTTTCTCCAGATACTCCATATTTCCCCGCTGAGCTTGAAGTTTGCTCCATGCCTGGGGAATCTGGCCTGTCCTGCTCTGAGCCAAAGGACCACTTGACCATCCTGTAAATATTTAACAGTCTTTCGCAGCGAGATTTAAGCTTGCTTCATTCTCAGTGCCACTTCGTAACCGTATCGGCCGTATATCTAAATCCCCACTTACCTAAGCATGTCTGCTAGGAGAGAAGAGTTGGCTTTGTTTTTTATTTGCTAACGTCATTTGAAACACTTCAGGTGTGAACATAAGAGGCCTCGTCTGTTTGTGTATAAGGGACATTACACAATGGAGCTTCAAGTCGCTCCACACGCCTTGTCATGATTTTCTAGGGCGAAGGCAGCCAGATGAGCTGTGTAGAGATGTACCACATGTTAGTCACGTTCTACGCTAAACCGTCCTTGTTATGAAGATTTGGGACTGTTTGTTCTTTTGACACATTGGCAGCTGTGTAGGTCTCTCATGTAAATAAAAAGCAACCAGATTCTCATTCCTCATCTGGCGTTTTGCTTCCAAGTGTTTGGCTGCCTTGAGCCGGGGGTTCATTGCTTGTTGACTGACTGTGATGGAAGGAAGGTCTACTTGTTTATGGACTTATATTGCTGAGGTTCCTGTACTCTGCAGACACTTTATTGAACTGAAACTGTGTGGACTAAAGCTGGTAGACCGTTGGATTAAGATCATAAAGTCAATTCATACTGCTTGTTTCATGTGTTTACAAGTTCCACAAACCTGCACAAATATTCTGTAGGGATAATAAAGCTGTGATGGACGACATCAGCAGGTGTGTAGGAACACTTTGAGAAGACAGTCGCCGGGAAACATCTGTCATGCAATTGCATTTTCAACAATACTGTTATGGTTCGTCTAACACTCGACGGTGAAGGCTTAGAGGCAACTAGTCTGATGCGTGATCCTGGGAGAGTTTTTATTCTGTCCCTGTTCGTAGCTCCGGCTGCCAAGGACCACAGAACACAGGTGCCAAAACAGAAATGATGTAGCAGCAGAGGAAGCAGATTGCCTTCCTGTATCTGTGACATGTCAAGGGATTCGCTCTGTTTTTAGTGGTTTTTTTTTGTGCTAATCTTACATTTCCTGAGCTCTATGACAGTACATAGTCAGTTTTTGAAAGTGAAAAGACCTGCAACAGTAACGAAAGCTGTTAACGTTTGACAGGTTGCTGTCAAAAAGTTTAACTTTTTCCGCGGGAGGATGTTGCTGCCAAACATTAGATTAAATTGTATTCTGTACCGTAACGTCTTTCCAGCTTTTTAATTTGTCACCATCGTATTTTTATGAGTATGTTTATTCTAGATTACAAACATACCAGTTTATTCGTGTGTAACTGAATTATTGCACTTAATATCAAAGAAGAAATGTCTTGCTTCAGTGCGTTGCATAACGCATAAAATTTACCAAACGGGTAACACGTTTTCCATTAGAAATGGCCCCCTTTTCTGTGCTACTCTGTGATGCATCGTTAGGTTTTCCCTTCCTTAGGAGGTCTTTTATCCCCTGGATTACCCTGCTGTTGTGACTGTTTGTGTTGCTGTTGTTTAATATAATGGAACTTGACGTACGGTGCTGTGCTTTTGCTGAAACTTTGGGGGAGCAATGTTGGCCACCTCAGAGTTACACTGAACTGACTTAAGTGTTTAACAGTGGCGAAAGGAACATACTTTGCTCTGTGACACCACGCCAGTAATTCACTAAGGCCTTCAGCACAGGGACTGGTTGGCTTCGCGCGATGGTAGAGTCATTCTGCTTGGCATTCTTTCCGAGGTCCAAATGCATCAGCTGGAACACTTTCTGTTCACAAGTTTTACAGAAAGTGTAACAGAATGTGTTCCCATAATGCACCACTGGTCCTTAGTTGTATCTTTGTGTTGTATTTGTTTGTCATGCTCAGCCAAGGAGAAGAATGGGTTGGAGATACATGGGTAGAGTCAAATGGCAAACAAGTCAAAAACAAAGGTCAGATGCCAGGTTATTTATCCAATGGTTACACAGCACAGACAAGGGGGGGGGAGTTAGAAGGGAACAGGAAAATGAGGCAACACTACAGCAGCTAGGGGAACATACAGCTACCGGGAACATACAGCTACCGGGAATATACAACTTGGAGCACTTCAAAAATGGGCAGAACAAGGACAAAACACACAAGTGGTCAGTATGAACAGCACTGAGACACTGAGACGATGAGCCGTGCGGAATGTAGGGAAAGAGAGAGGAAGGCTGGACAGAGCTAACGAGGGAACTAGATGAGGAAATGGAACAAACAGACAGAAAACAAGAAGGTGGTTGGACAAAGACAGAGCAAACAAGGGAACAAGACACAGTTAACCGGTAAGGATATTCACTGATGCCTGTTTCTCATAATCTCAATGAAAACGTGGCCAAAACAGGCCTGCAATTGGACAACAGTTCATAAATCCACAGTTAGACAGGCTATATAATATGAACTGAAGCGCTTTTACCATTAATAAAGTGTATTTAAGAAGAACAACGTGCCCTTGTCACAGGATTATCCAACTTGTGAGTTAAGGGGTAAATGTAAGACAGATTTATAAAGGACGTCCAGACCTCTGCTGCTCGCATATTTCCTCTGAGACATCTTCCTGGTGTTAGGAATGACCACAAATTACCACAAAATGTATTGTGTGGGTTTTCATCAAATAAGCTTTAACTCCATTTTTTCCATTTCTCTGTTTACCTTAATAGTGCAGCTGACCGTAATTTATTTGAATCAGACAGATGTTTTGTAAAATAGCGATGTTCATTGTTCAGGGGTGCTATTACAGTTTTAAACATTTTTTTTGTAAAAACAGCTGTAGCTGATGATGTATTTGTGACACAGTGAGAGACACTGCACACACTGATAACACACACACATACTTAACATGCTGTAATACTTAACATGCTCTATTCTGACTACAGCTTCTGAGGGCCTAGTTAACAGGTGTTTTATTTCTTTTGCTGTTGCCACGTCTTTCGGTTTGTGAAGTACAGCATGATTTTTTAGTAGCTCCTGTTACTGCTTTTCCACGCGTACCCAGCCGACCTCCCCTTCTGTGTGAGTCATTTATGGGTCTCTCTGTATATCAACGTGTCCTGGGTCCCTCTGTACACCAACGTGTCCCTCTGTACACCAACGTGTCCTGGGTCCCTCTGTACACCAACGTGTCCCTCTGTACACCAACGTGTCCCTCTGTACACCAACGTGTCCCTCTGTACACCAACGTGTCCTGGGTCCCTCTGTACACCAACGTGTCCTGGGTCCCTCTGTACACCAACGTGTCCTGGGTCTCTCTGTACACCAACGTGTCCTGGGTCTCTCTGTACACCAACGTGTCCTGCAGCCCTGGGGTTTCAAATTCACACACCAGCATGTGGTGTAACAAAGGAGTTTACCTGAAACCCCAAGGTCAAGGTGATGGTTTACTGAAAACAAGCTGCACAGAGGCCGTGTGTGTGTTCTGTGGCTGATTTCATTAGGCAGCCCTGGGTGGGCGGATCTTCATTTTGGATGAGATTTTGATTTTTGTAGAACAGCTGAAACTTTGTGTTGGGTGCAAATTGGAGACCAGTAGATTGGGATGTGACCCAAAAGGTCGACTATGGAAGGAAGTTCAGGTACACGTTACAGTGTGGGAAGCAGCATTCATGAAGGATTTGAAAGCTTAACTGCAGTAATTGTACTACTTGTGTCGCCTCTTATTAGGAATATGGTGAATGGTGAACCGGAGATTAGACCCAATGTTCAGAATCAGTAACCCCAATGTGTTGGCCCAGTTTTCACTGTTTAGATCCCTGAGACTAAAGACGTGCAGGTGTTAACCCATTGTGTTTCAGATAAAGGGACACAGTTACAGACCAGCTGTGAGCTATACAATTTATAAACAATTAATGTTAATAACAATTATAGGGCATGGCAGATGTGCCTCAGAAGTAGGAACAGTTGTCTTTATCAAACCTCAAAGCTGACATGAAGTACTGACTGGAGGCGGTGGGTCAATGGGTACAACATCAGGCTGGGATGCAGAAGTCTCCTGGTTTGGGTCCCAGCCACCGGGTGTGTCCTGGAGCAAGACACCCAGCACTAGCTCCCTGTAACACGTATGTGAAATGTTGTAAATCACTTTAGATAAAAGCGTCTGCTAAATGACTAAATTAAATTAGGTGTGTTTCACGGTTAATTAGAGAGAAGTTTGGGAATTGTTATTCCTGTCAATGTCACTTATCATATATGCAATTATCATGGCAATATTATGAAAGACACTATATAAAAATGTTTAATGAAATGTAATGTCTGAATGGTCTAATTTTTATGTCTGAACCTTTACCCTTGTAACCTATAGCACTTTTGAGAAAATCATTTTAACTCTTCCCTCTGTTTACAAATGCAGTAATGTAATTATTTAGTAATATTTAGTTATTTAGTAGTTCCAGTTCCTAAGACTGCGTATGCTAAGGAGCCAAACCACTACAGACCTGTCGCCTTGACTTCCCACCTGATGAAGACCATGGAGAGGCTCATCCTCAGCCACCTTCGC
>JABJVR010040866.1:0-31754 GCA_025773905.1 Chitala chitala
TGTGTGTGTGTGTGTGTGTGTGTGTGTGTGTGTGTGTGTGTGTGTGTGTGTGTGTGTGTGTGTGCGCGCACGTGCGCGTGTGTGCGTATGTGTGTGTGTGTGTGTGTGTGTGTGTGTGTGAGCACCCTGGGCATGCCCGAGAGTTCAGCAGGCCTGTGTTCAGCAGTCCCACCCTGACAGAGGGCCCTAGGCTAAGCTGTCCTCACCTGTGTCATCGGCTTCCCCAGGACAGGTGTGTGGAGGCAGATGAGCATCAGGAGGCTCAGCAGGGTCAGCATTCTCTCCCCCACAGCCGAAATGTGAAAAGTGATTGGCTGCCCTGGGTGCCCCTCTCTGTTCGTACTTCCCTATCCCTTTGTCCACTGTTTCCACTCAGTCCCTCTTGCTGTCTCTGTCTGTCCTTCTCTAGACTTCAGTTTGTCCTTCTCCTGATTGCTGTCTGTCTTCCTCCGTCCACCTCTCCTCCGCGACACACTCCGGGCCCGTGACTCAGCTGTGAGAAGAGACCTGTAAACTGAGCTGCTGTAGGAACGGGTGGAGTCAGCCAGTGGGATGGGACTGGAAGCGCTGGATGTTTTTGGAAGGGAGTTGGGGGTAATTTGCTTGTGGCCCTTTTAGCGGTGAGGGGGGGCTGAGCTGGCCAAACAGCAGCTATAGCCTGGGAAGAGAGTGGCAAGCTATGGACTGAGCCCAGTGAACACCCCAGTGGGGGGGGGGGCCTTCCAGGAGTAAAATAAACGCACTGGCTCCAGCAGCATTTGAGCAGGTCATCCAAAGGCTGAGAAAAATTACTTGTACTATGTGAATATTCCACCCTCAAACAGACAGCCTGTGGCTTTTACGTGGAAGCATTTCTCCTTGTAATAAACGACATACATTATTACAGGTGATGCAAACTGGGCTCTAATCCCAGACAACTGCAAATTTCATTTGCTTTATGCTGTACTACTATATGTGAAAACTTACCTAATTAATAACATGTAAATGAATTCTGGATAATTTACCTAATAGACCATATGCCATTACAGTTGTGCCAATATGGTTTGAAAAATAAAAAAACAATAATGTTTCTTATTGCAATGTTGTTGTTGTGCATTTATTACATTTTAACTGATTTTATATTGAGTGGTTTAAGAAGTGCTGAGGCTGGGGATCTGTATTTGGAAGCCTTATAATCTACTTTTATGTAAGACTCAGGTCTCTAGTAAGTTCATTTAATATGCTGGTTAACTGACCATTGCATGTTGTTTTACTTTGTTCAGTCTGAGTTTATTCAATTTCTTTTTCTTCTGCATATAAAATTGATTTTTGTTCATTGTATTTCTTTTATCTCTCCCTTGGATTTACAAATTTTGTTACATACTCACGCATGCACACACACACACACACACACACACACACACACACACACACACAAAGGGCCTGACTTTAAGTCACTGGGCAGTAAAAAAGAAACAAAAACTAACCTCTTTCAAACTCCAGCTTCAGCAAGACTGCCCCCTTAGCATTGATCTCTGATTTCATGCCCCCACCCACCCAAGCTAACAATGGGGGATCCACTTAGAAAAAGACAGCATTGTTTCACAATACCACCTGAATCTGGTCACCAACTTTTACACTGGTACAATGCAGCTACTGTTGTGGAATTACTGCAGGTGGAGAACACATCGTTATGCAAGTCACATGCATAACATGAGGGTCTGTCTCCGTGACAACAAGGACAACTGCTATAGGCATTATCACTGAAATGTGGCCGACACTGGATTTTTATATTTAATTGGCAATACAATAAACATTGGCAAAGCAGACTCCATGCACAGTTCAAACTCTTGGGCTTTGTCTCCAAAAATTCCTGTCTGCCTCATTAATTTCCTGACAGTCAACTTAAATGGTCCAGTTAATGAAAACAGTGAGGAACACCCTCATTAAAGGAATGCAGCCTTCCTTGTTGGTTTATAAACATTGTGTTTGCATGAGGCAAACAGCAGCAGACCTGTCACCCTTCAAAAAGCATTCAGGCGCAGTCAGAAATCTCAAGGGGCTCCATGTTCATCACCCATGTTCTGAGAGTTCTGCCTTGTGCAGCAGCTGGAATGTTCTGGCATGCACACAACGGCTCCTCAACGCAGTTTAACGTGTAAAACTGGTTCTTAGTTCCCTAAAGGCAGTGATTAAAGCACATGCAGGGAAATCTTCCATTAAGTTGTGGACCATGTTCTCATTGTATCTCTTCTGTGAACCCTACTTGATCCCTTACTCCCCAAGAACTGCAGCTTTCCAGGCTTTTCTCGCATCACTGAGACAGCCATGCTGTATTCTGAACCTTCACATCAAATATCCATTTCAGACACCCCCCCTTTCAGACACCCCCCTTTCAGTACCACACTCACTGAGGCCAGTTTCAGAATTTTCTGACATTCCAGACAGAAGTGCTTCCATTGAGCAGGTATGGCTCAGATAAAGATGTAGCTAAACTTGTTAGCATGCAATTATATATAATACTCAAACTGAAAAGGAACAGATAGTGAAACAGCAGCACAGAATAGTTTGTAAACAGTTTGTGGGGAAAGTATTTTTATGTATTAAATAATCATTTCAAGGCATACACAAATTCAATGGGTTTTCATAAACTAAAAAAATATAACGCAGGAAGCTGATAGGTACACTACATATTAGTCAGACAAGCAAGGGTGACCCCCCGCCCCCAGCACAGCACAGTATATTATGGTACAACATGGTAAAAATCTGCCAGTGGAGGAGAACCAAAATCATCTTCCCTTGACACGTAAATGCAAAACAGCCCCTTGCAGCCACTTCATGTTTATGTGCAGTCTTGTTCCCTCTTACTCTGGGGACAGGGAGATAACCACCTTCAGAAGTCATTAATATAGCCTCCCACACTATTTGTTGCTTGAAATGACCGTTTTAAAAGGGGTATTATGTGCCATGGAATAACAAAACAAAGTGAAAGAAATGCACCACAATTAAGATGGTGACAGCCCGCAGGGATCCATAACACAATATTACTGCCTGCTGAGCAGACATCTCCTTGCAAGCACACACCTTTCTGCCTGCCCTGGCTTGTGCTTTGTGCTCTTGTAGTCATACTTCCCTAATGTGTCCTCCAACATGGTCCCTACCACGTGGGTCCATTCAGCAGACAGGCATGGTAATGAACAGGTTCTCTGCATCTGGGATATACATTAGGCACAGCAAGGCCAGGCTTGTAAGTCCCTGGACTGTTTCATATGGGCTACGTGTTTAACTTGACCGAGGAAAGTACAACACGTCATTAATGAACAAAACAGGTGGGGCAGTTGGAGGGGTGGCGGAGCTATACTTATAACAGGTACATTTTAAGCACATATTCAAACCGGGAGTGTAATGGGTAAAATCCTGGGTTAGTACCAGCTATGACAGCTTGTTCCCGATACTGACTTGGGTGTTGAAGCCAATGATTTTCCCATTATGCTTGAAGGTACCCTTGGGGCTAACCTTCCAAGTGGATCTTAGCTGCTCCACACACATGCCTGTGCCTACCTTCGTGCACCGTCTGTTAAAACTGCTGAGACTCAGATGCTAATAAATGTGACAGACATGTTCCAGAGAAGCCGTCCACAGATTCCTGACGTGTCTGAGGGACACATGGTGAAGTGGGAGTACGTCTAAGGCTCCCAACAAAACACAAGGCGCTTGTGTGTGGAGAACATCAAAGGCTGCAAAGGACTGTTCACATGCTACAAGGTAACAGTGATCACGCAAGAGACTAATTTGTCCAAAACAATATTTATATTCCTTCATCATTCTCCACACATTCTCCTTCTGTCACAAGAGCCCCTGTTGAGATATTTTACTTCAAACCAAAAGGCCACAAATACTTCTGAGTCTAACTTGATGATCAGATGGATGAACCAGAAAGCAAACTTGAAGAGTAAAAAGTATAGAAATGCTTCTTTCCAGCACTTTCAAATACCCACAATTCCCCCTTCTTCTCAACTGGCAGGGTTACAGTAACAGGGACTATGTCTACCTGTTATTGACACCCTGGCAGACAGATACAGAAAAGGGCCTTTATCCATATCTCCCTTAGTAACTAGAGACTACCAGGTTAGCTCCACCTGAGCTCAGTCACAGTGGGACCCATTTTTGGATTAAGAAAAACACCCAATGGAGAGCGGACAGGAGCCTCAGCAGCAGACTAACAAGCTCATCATCTCTTAACAATAGCAGGAACTTTCAGGATGCGTGTAGGAGCCTAAAGACTGTACCATGTGCAAGAAGAGACAGCAGGGGACAGAACATAGGGTGCACTGACACAGCAGTCATCCTCAGCCTCCTGGCAAACCTCCGCAGAGCAGAAGGATTCTGAGTGTGTTTCCCAACACTGGAGCTCCAGGACACAGCTGTTGCTTGGCTCAGCATCCGCCAGTCAAGTGTTGCCAATCATAACAACATATAATGAATAACACACCCCTACTCTAACATCCCGGTCTCTATTTTAACATCCCCATCCCTGCGCTAACATTCCCATCCCTTCTACAACATCCCTATCCTTGCTCTAACATCCCAATCACTGCTCTAACATCCCCATCCCTGCCCTGACATCCCCATCCCTGCTCTGACATCCCCATCCCTGCCCTGACATCCCCATCCCTGCTCTAACATCCCCATCCCTGCCCTGACATCCCCATCCCTGCTCTAACATCCCCATCCCTGCTCTAACATCCCCATCCCTGCCCTGACATTCCCATCCCTGCTCTAACATCCCCATCCCTGCCCTGACATCCCCATCCCTGTTCTACCATCCCCATCCCTGCCCTGACATCCCCATCCCTACTCTAACATCACCATCCCTGCCCTGACATCCCCATCCATGCTGTAACATCCCCATCCCTGCCCTGACATCCCCATCCATGCTGTAACATCCCCATCTCTGCTCTTCCAGCTCTGATGTAGCCATTCTCACTTGCTGTAGGAAAACCCAGACTAGCTGCCATGACTGAACCGACCACAGTTTTTCGCAGTGTGATGTGGCTCCCACTGCATCAAGCTAAACAGTGTCGTCCGCCTTCCTCTCATTAGGCATCACTTTGGCGGTTACAGTAGGGCTCTGGGTTTGGTGTGGAATCACACGAGCACACAGGCTTTCAGTGTGGGCAAATATGGAGAACCGCTGCAAACTGACTGCAATTAACCTGTAATTAACCCTCCACCTGAGGGAAACACACAGGTTATAGTTCTACTGGAACATGCATTTCCAAAAAAGTTTAAAAGGATAATATTCTGTAGAACAGAAGAGCCACGCTTTTTCGTTAAAAGCTGTCAACGCTGCTTTGAAACTGCCTGAGAGCTCCAGTGTACATAAGGTAATTTCAGGGAGCTGTAGACAACAGAGACCTAATACTCAGCTCATATTACCTTCTTAAAAGTGTTCTGGAGCCTTAGTCTGCTTTCCATAACAGCTACACAATTCCCAAGCCTTGTGGTGTATCTACAGAGTCTAGCCAAGCCGCACTAGGCAAGGCCAGGTTAGATTTATGGTCTGTATTGTACACAGTGGGGCCATCACCTCTTACTCAACACCAGCCCTGCTCGTGACAGTTACTGAACAAGCTTCCCTCTCACAAACAGAGTGTACACTAAAGATTTACTTCACTTCCCTCCACAACCCCATTACCTCCACACCAGTCATTCTCCACAGACTAGCATCTTATCTGTTGGCTGATCAGCCTCTAATGACAAATGTTACCCTGCTGATCTAACCTTTCACAAGGTGTGAGCTGAGAAACACCCTTATAATGGATTGGAATCATGGTTTGCCCCCCAACAACGTGAAAAGCATGAAATATTAGCATCCAACATATAAGGAGTGGAGCTTCTCATCACATGGCTCCTAATTTCTCAGTGACACTGTTCGCTTCATCACCAGAACATCTTCATTAAAAAGTCAGTCGTGAAGTAGGGAAAACTTTTCCTTTGTGAGGATTTTATTTCCCTGATGAGTACATTGTACACTATTGCTGCTGTTGTAAAGTACAACATGCCTGGGAATGAACAGACAATTTGAAAAGTATTCTGTGTTGAAGGGGACTCATGTGTGAAACGTATCCTCCAGTAAAGATGTCCCAGCAGCCCTTGTTCTCATCATCACATGCACCGTGTGCTGCCAGCAGCCGGCATGGCGGTCACGGCACTGAGACCCTGCTGGGCTGAAGGAGCAGGGCCCTCTGTGCTGCTCTCTCAACCTTCATCCCAGTGTTCAGAAGTGAGCAGCACACACTGACAGACAGCACACATTCCTCAGCGTTCTTCCAGGGAATTCATGGAAACAGCAGCCAGTGTTTTGAGTGGGAAGATGCAAACTCTGCAATACTGCAATAATATTAGAACAGCAAGCTGTTATTCATGGTTGATGTGTCTTTAGTGTACAGGTTTAGCTTACCCACTTTATCTTGCAGAGGTTAGCTATTAGCAAACCACAAAGAAGACAAACTGCCAGAAAACATGGTATAAATCTGCTTGCATGTGTATTGAGATGCGAGGGTACGTTGGGTCACTGGTAGCCTTGTTGCCTTACACGTCCACGTTTAGCATTTTTGCTCCACACATCTGTGCCCTGTGTGTGGGGACTTTGCATGTTCTCCCTATGCTTTGTTGGTTTCCTCCCCGGTCCAAAACACATGCGTTGCAAGCTGATTGACATTTCCAGATTGCCTGCAGCATGTGATTGAGTGTGTGACTGTGTGTGTGATTGTGGTCTGCGATGGGTAGGCATCCCATCCAGGGGGTCCCTGCCTTGTGCCCTAAGTTCCCTTGGAGAGGCTCCAGGCCACCCGTGACCTCACACAGGATAAGTGATTTGGAAAATGAATGAATGGCTGAATGCTTTGACATATAACACGTTTTCTATTCAGTACAATGAATAACCGAGTCCTGGACTAGTTCTACCATGTTTTGGGAAAAAAACACTGACATGTATTATGTGATTGCAACTGAATTAACAGATACTAACTGATACTTAAAGTGCTATCAAGAATCACAGAGCTCAAAACTGAGGGATCATACATTCAGTCTGAACACACATGATGCCACTGAGGACAGCTGACATTCAAAAAATTCAGTTTGTTTGGATATTATCACAAAAGTTATTTGAATCATTGTAAAGGAGCACCAATTAGCAATGACACTCTATCGTGCTCCACAAGTGTAACACGACACAAAGTCAGCTTCAACACGCCGTCGTATAAAAGCTAGCGCGCATGTCCACACATGACCACCAGGGGGGCATGACGGGACGTAATGTAAGAGAGCAGGAACTCTGCTTACAGGGGCCTACATCAGCTCCACTGCTGGGCCCCTCACATCAGGCACCTCTCCTTCCTCATGCAGGCTGTCCACTACTTAATTTCTGTAAAAGCCACATTCTGTGCCACTTCCTTTAGGGCTGGACGTAACACAAAGTCAAGTTAGGGCTCCTGAGATGTGCTCAGGCTGGGGGTCCAAGATTCCAAAAAAAGGGCAAGGAGAAACACAAAGAGTGGTACTGAGAAGATATGTGGGCACAAAACAGGGAGCTATGGAGAATGCGCTCCGTGCCATCAGTGATGGACTCGGACGTCTTTGCTGAAATGTTAGAACCGTACACAGCTGAACAAACAGAGTGTGGTATGAGCCTGCAATGTCTGTCACAAGCGTCCGTAACCTGATGCACCAAGTATGCTTTAGTATCATAGGGCAGTGGCTAAAGGTCACTGAGACGGAGCAAAAACAAAGGCAACATTTAATCATTGCTTCCCATTGCCTTCACGCTACAGGACGAAGGCTACAAGAAGCTCTACTCTTAAAACAGACAATTTAAGGTAAAACAGAAACTGTAAAGTGCTCAAATGTCTACAATGACAAGTCAGGGAGATTAACATCTATGCCAGGGAGTATAAACCAAGACGTGTGTACTTTACTCAACTACCATAAATTACAGATGAGTCTTTCTGCTGTGGGACATGCTTGACCTCCCAAGGTCCCCAATCAGGGACATAAATCCAACTGGCTCAAATAGTTCCCAGTGCCCCCCTGAGAGAACAGCCTGCTCCCCTGCTGCTCATATCTGGCCCCATCCTGTGGCACGTGGCAGGGCACCGTGCCAGGCTCACTGTTCAGCAGGCCAACAGACAGCCGTCCCTGACCTCCGGTGTCTCCACCAGGTGTAGGACCAGAGACACAGAGAGACAGCAACAGAGCTGGATCCCCGGGGATGCAACAAAAATATCTCCTCTGATTTGTATCGCTGTTTAGGAGTCATGGTTTCTATTCAGGGCGGTTTGTATTCAATGTAGTTAAAAGATTTTAAATTCAAATATATTTTCTAATTTAATTTTTTTGAAATTACACGTAGGGTGTTTTGTAGCTCCACATTATAGTTGCCACTGCTTGCCATGTTTGGTTTTTCCTCAAACCAGAAGCACTTTGAGGCAACTTGTTGTGAAAGGCACTATATAAAAATAAATTGAGTTGAACTGAACTCGCAAACCATTAACTGATTGGCTACAACTCTCACATAGGTGACGTCCACACAGAAAAAGCATTTACATCCATTTTTGAAACTGGTTGGTCTAAAAAAACAAAAAAACCCATGGTTCATCTAAGTATGGCAAACCGTGGATGTCAGGACGAACAGACCACTTTTTTCATATGATACCATGGTAATGTAGCACATTCCTACTAAGACAACACTTCAGAGCACATGGAACATAGTCAGTTCAGTACAAAGTGCAACAGCGCACTCTAAAGGGGAGAGAAGTGTAAAACAGGAAAACAAGTCACTGGTTAGGAGCTCTTAAACATATCACTACAGTTTAGTTCTCCAAGATTCATTATTGTCAGGTGAGGTTACCTTAGTAATAAAGATCAGCTAAACCAGCTTGCTAATACAAATCTAAATCAGTGTTTAATTTGTTAGATTCCTTTCTATTGTGAATTCCTTTTTCACACTCTTTCTGTTCTGCTGCCCTCTTTTGCTGTGATGTGTAATTACATACCATGGAATAAAATGAACTAGATCCTCTTTCTTTTCAGAACAATATATTATTCAACTTGAATGATGACTAGTTACTATAAAACCACCAGAATTTCATATATTGTAGAAAACAGGAGTCTCAGTTTTTCAGGAACAAAACTATAGAAAATCTGCAAATTTTCGAACAAAAATTCAGACATTGTGCTTTATGTACCTGGCATATCCCTTCAACGCAGATGGACGTCTCGTTGCGGCCACATGGTGTCCCATCGATGACCTTCTCTGACTGGCGCACGTAGAAACGGAAGCCGGCAGCTCTGCAGTTTAGCTCACAGAGCTGGTTTCCCTGAACTGGAAGAACAGAGACATCGAGGCTCATGGTGAACATCAGTTCAGCCTTATGTACAGCATGCACCTTCTCTAATGGGGTATTTCTCACACACAAAACAGAAAATTTGTTCATCCAAATTTCCTTGCTGTGATGTAAAACTAAGCCAGGTGTGAGGGGATTATGAGCAAAAAAATAAACTGTGCTCACGGCCTGTTTCACTGCTTTCCCTGGCCGTGTTTTTCTGCCATGTTCCTGAGTATGAATTCTTCTCTGATCTGAGCTATCACGGACTCTGTTGCTGACTCAAAGCCACTGACTGCAGAGCGCTGACTCAAAGCCACTGGCTGCAGAGCGCTGACTCAAAGCCACTGGCTGCAGAGCGCTGACTCAAAGCCACTGACTGCAGAGCGCTCCCACCGACACCCACATTTGCTGTGAGTTCTGAGGTCCCTGGAGATAGAGATATGGTGTACTGGAGAACCATTAAGCCCCAGCCATTGCCCTTGGTCCATCTGATCTTGGAAAGGGTGAAGGACGAATTTATGTCTCTGTGGCCACGGGGTAACGTATCAGGCTGCAGGTTCCTGCTGGGCATGACCTTTATGTGGTTCATCATAATGCATGATCATGTCTTCTGCATTGCCAGGGGAGGCATGCAATCAAATTCTCTATCCTCTACAGAAAACAGAAAATCTAGAAGTGAGGGGAAATCCCCCTTTGTTAATGTATGGTAGCACTGGTGTTTTCATCCTAAATACCAGAATATCTTGAGAATTATCATAGAATAAACAATTTATCCATATGTCCATTCCAAAATGTAGTTTTTTTTAATTTTTTTATTGAAACTCAAGTGCAAAAACCATAATGTCCCCCAGTAGTTGATCATCTGGAGTCAGTCAGCATGGGAAGCTGTGGATGTGTTCGATATCACTGAAGGAGTACTTTAAATCCAAAGAAAAGGTACCGCTGACTGGGGTGCTTAGCCTAAATAGTTTTAGCAATATACAGTACAGTATATCCAACTGAACAACCAGGTAAATCATCTTAAATCCAGGGTCTGCAATAAATTATGAATGACTAACAGTTAAATGAATAAACTGAGCACACTGCAGGGTGGAGGCTCCACTCTGAGGACATGGGAACACCCCCATACAAGGTGGAGCCTTCACTCCGAGCGCATGGGAACACCCCCATACAAGGTGGAGGCTACACTCTGAGGACATGGGGAACCCCCACATACAGGGTGGAGGTCCACTCAGAGGACATGGGAACACCCCCATACAGGGTGGAGGCACCACTCTGAGGACATGGGATCACCCCCATACAGGGTGGAAGCTCCACTCTGAGAACATGGGAACACCCCCATACAGGGTGGAAGCTCCACTCTGAGGAACAATTTAGTACAGTAGTCAAACTGAAAAAAAGTAAAGATCTCATTTGTCTGCTGTTTACAGATAAAGTAGTATTTTTGTCTGCCTCGTTATGTACGGGATGCTGATTTGGTCTCAGTCTTTAAATCTCGACTGAAGACCTACTTCTTTGATTTAGCTTTTCCACAACAGTCTCCATAGCTCACTGTAATTAATGCTACTGGGATTGCTGTACATGCCAATGTATCTCTGGTATTTTGTATCTGATATGATATTTTGTTATTGGATTGCTAGTGGTTCTATTATACACTAACTCCTCTCTGCAGTCCTTCTCTATCCATATGTGTACCTGGTGCCTAACTGGGCACCATCTGAGTAAGATGCCTTGCTAGAGTCGTTGGCACCCCCCCCTCCCAGAATGGGGCCTTTGCCCAAGGAACGCCTTGAGCCTGAAGAGAGCTGCTCCCCCACCTGGACCACAGAAGGACTCCATAGTGCTATTTAGACCGAGAGTCTCCATTTTCACCTGTGTATCTTGTAATGTTAGCATGCCCAGGAGAGGCTTAGGCCCCCAGAGATTTTTTCTCCACACTGTGGAGTTTTTGGTTCTTCTCCTACATTATTGTCTGGCTTTATCTGTATCTTTAAACCTCAACCATCCGCCTGATTTTAATTCTGTATTATCTGTAATTTCTTTCGGTGAAGTGCTTTGAGGCAACTTGTTGTGAAAGGCGCTATATCAAAACAAATTGAAATATTTTGGATTTTAAAAATAAATTTCACAATTCACTCTGGCTGCCGAAAACAACGATGTGGTAAAGGTGTTTTTCATGCCGTATTAACAAGAAATGTATTTTTCTGAAACGCTACATATTTTTGCAGCACTTAACTGTTTAAATAAAGAAAGATTATGCTTATTAAAATGACTATTACTACCATTATTATTTTCACAACTAACATAAAGCACAGAGACCAGGATAAGTGGAACATTAAATTAACGAATAGATTAATTTCTGTGTAAAAGGCTTTAGCCTGAGAATATTAGCTTTACCCTGCAGGTGTAAATGTGTGAAATGTAGTGAAATGAAGCTCTCTTTATTATTATTTCTGTTTGCTAGCTGACACTTTAATCCAAAGTGAGTCAGAGCTTCTACCCATTTGTACAGCTGTACGGATCACTGAAGCCTTTCACTTTAATTACCTCCGGGAGTAAACAGCAGAGACCTTTCAGGAACTTCAAAAGATTCAGTCTTCAGAAGGTTACAAGCTACAGGCTACTTGCTGATGATTTTGCCTGATCAAACAGTTTTTTTTTTCCTTTTAAGATTTGGTGTTTTTTATTGTCTGTGCTGGGTCTGCTGAATAATATTAAAGTCATTTTATCAATCATCACAACAAGGACAGTCAGACCTACTCTTTTTAGTGTACTGTTACATTACATGCCATTACGAAAGCATCCGCCCTGAGGAACAGCAGGAGCAGTGGCCTCTAGTTAGGTACTTGCTAGCACAAGAACAGGAACATTTTTTTCAGATGCTTGTCATAAATCATATCCACACAGATCTAACAGATTCCACAATACCAACATGGTACCAAAAACTATTACTGTGTAACTTCCTCACCGACCCCCTCTTCCTGTTCAGGGCAGCTCCGAAAACTATTTGCAAGTTAGTTATTTCTATTAAAATGTACTAATTTTAATAGACAAGTTTTCCTTTGTGTTTCCCTAGCTAACAAAGTTATGATTGTTAAAAGTCCAGAAAGAGCTGGAAATTTTCACACACTTAATAATGGACTGCAACTGATCTAGACTACACTACAGTGCACCTTAGCTGATACAGACTGTTTTAACATATAATAGTACTCACATGTAGGGTACACCAGTGAGTCGTTATGTATGGTGTAAATCCTGACAACTGAACCCAGTATAATTATGTTCTAAATGAAGCATGTCTACCCAGAGAAGGCACACAGCCTCGGGCAGTTGTGTGCATACATGGCATGCATACACGTGCGAGCAAGCTTCCAGCCAGGCACTGATTTAGTGTTTACTGCTTGCTCTGATTGGCTGCTGCAGAGTATGGTCTGGCGACGCAGCCCGTACACTCGCTCCACCTGACTCACATTTTCAAGAAGCCACAGCCTCTCTCCTCCTCAGCCTCAGGCTGCTGTGAAGGATTGTGTGTGTCAGCATGTAGAGAAGGGACTTCACTTGGCATCTGCCTGAGTGACAACCTTGCATTTGAGCTCCGCCCCTTTTACATAAGCGCCAGACAACCTTGCCTTTGAGCTCCGCCCCTTTTACATAAGCGCCAGACAAAGAGACACTTTGGGACTGACCACCAGTCAGCTGCAAGCACAGACTGTTCTTTTGCTATGAATGCAAAAAAGTGACAGCAGTTAATTAAACAATAATTTATATGGAGTTCTAGATGAAAGATAGCACATCTACTAATAGCATTCTCCTAGCAGGCTGTTTTCATCCAGCCCAGATCTTTCTCAAATCATCTGAACCTTCAGAAGCTATTTGTTTCAGTTAGTTTCAGACTGTGGGTTAGAGCAGAGGCTCACTGACCATCGATAAAAGGCTCCCACTCATAAAGGCGTCCCATGAAGGGCTGGCTGTTATACGATGAGCACTGCATCTCCCGGATGTGTCGGCTGTCAGCTGGACAGGCCTGTGGAGAGACAAGCACAAAGACATCAGACAAACTGTTCTTCAGGTTGTTACCGGTTCCTCTCCTAGTCACCTCTTCTAGATATTAATGGCAAATTTTTACGTTTATGGAAATGCTACCATCTGGCCTGAAAAGATAGCTTTTTGTGTGCCGTTCAGCAAGCCACAACAGTTCTCGACCATGTGAACAACCTGAGCTACCCAGACCACATTTGTTACTTTTGTAGCGTCACTTGAAGAGTCTTTCTGCTCTTGGATGTGCAGCAGTTCATTGGCTGCAGATTACGGTTACACTACCATGTTGCTATAACAAAAACCTGGCAGGTTGCAAGAATCAGGTCTTTAGATGGACAGACTGATCAGACTAATCGTCCTGAGGGACAAGGCTCACTTACCGATAAGCACTATGTCTCCTGCATTGGCACAGGTGCCATCTCCATCACTCACTGTGTATGTGGGCTCAGTGTGGCTGGCTAAGCAGCCCCTGGCGTGACTGCGTATGTGTCGGTGTGTGAGGGTGGAGGGGTCTGCATTCCTCCATTAGAATCCTCACAGTCTTCACGGCTGCTGCCAGAGGGTGACACCCCTGAAGGCACCTCCACAGGGGCAGGCCCTGACCAGCACAAACACGTGTCTCTCCTGCTTTCCTCTGTTTGTTATGTTCGCATCGCGGGGCGACGCCATGAATAACCGCACGACCTGTGACCAATGTATTACTGTGCTTACAGTTTAATCCAAAGGCGGATTTGCTGCTTTCAGAGGATGGAAAATGTTATTTCACCCGTCACTGAGGATACTCTTCGACACCATTTTTTCTTCATACTTCACACAAACCCCTTACAAGTCACTGTACATGTGTACCACAATGTCTACAACCACTTCCATAAGTACTCAGTCCTCTCTAAATCAATTAACTGCATGAATTGCATTAGAGATTATTACTTAGTCTCCTTTATATATTCTCATCATTCACTCCTTGGCAAAGTACTAATCTTATGAACAATTTGCAACATGCCAGTTCTAAGCCCTTGTCATTATTTCCCGCTCCTTCTGTTTGTCCCTAGTTCTTCCTACTACCAGCTTGTTCAGCCCGTTGTTGTTTCTGCCACAGACCGCTTTCACAGACTGCAAATACCTTGCCTGAATTAACATTCAAGAGCAAGGGCCTACTTAGTAAAAACTGAGTGCAAAACTCAAATAACGAGGATGTGATTAAGAAATAAAAACATTCATATTTTTACTCAAACACACCTTACATAAAATAGTGAATCATAAAAAGACAATGAGTAGTGAACAATTAAAATTTACCATTAAAAAGTGCTATTATGAAGCCTATGTTGAGTACTCAGCTTCCTTACATTGGTGTTGCACATCCTGTGCTGCTTCTGGGCCCCGGAACAGGTGACGGTGGGCGGGCTGCTGTGGGCCACTGAGACACCACCAGAGAACCTGTCAAACTGGGGGCTTCCAGCCTGCTCTGGCTGCTGAACACCCCTGTGTGACTCAGTCTGATGATGAACGCTGCTGTAGCCCCGGGTGGGCACTCGCGTGGGGTGTCCCCGGCGTCGACTCAGAGATGGCTGCCCCTGTAAGAGCCCCTGCCTTGGCCTGCGCACCCGCGATTCTGCCTTCTCCTGGCCTGTGTCCGTCTGCAGTGGTAAGACGTAGGGCATTTTTCCGTAGCCGTACTTCCCCGGGACAATACGCCCGCCGCCGGCTCCCCTGGACAGAAACAGCACGGTATGCTAACAAGCATGGCTTTGGTTTACGTGTTCATTCATCACATGTCAGCGTCCTCACAAAAGGCTGCCTGTGGTCCACAAACCAAGCTGACCATGGACAGGCACTGAGACAGTGTTCTCACAAAGTATGTACGAAACACTACAAAGACAGAAATTTCAAAGCATATATTTTTCACCAAAAATAGTGTCAAACTGTTCCTGGAAATCAACAGAATAACATAAGGTTTTTTTTAACAAAGGCTTTGACTGCTATTTTTCAGCTTCACTTGACTTCTCCCAATTAAACTCCCATTAATTACTTGTCAGGGCTATCTATTAAAAAATCTGCTTAGAAAGAGACTTGGAAAGGAGACTGGAGTATGGTCACAAAGAGACACTTTGAATTTATTTAAATTACAAAGGAGTCCAGGGATCACCGCATGTTTCCCTCCATCTGCTCGGCATGCCAAACAGTCAGCCACAGAATCCTAACAGCGCGAGCCTCCCGCAGTTCTGCACCCATACAGCAGGGGGCTCCTCTGCAGGAGAGGAGAGGGCTGTGTCACCTGTGTCCATGGTGAGACCCTCGTGTATCTTGAAGGTGGCTCCTGTGCTCAGCAGTCTGAGTGCTGCTGTTGTGCGACTGCCACCCTCCATCACGGTGCAGCGAGACAGAGGGTCGTAAGGCCGACACCGTGTGTCCAGGGTTTGGAGAGATGGGCAACGCTCTGGAATGATGGGCAACCAGAGAGGCGTCGGTTGGCACACAGGTGCGGCTTTGCTCCTGTACCCCTCCCCCGCAGGAACGAGAGCAGGCCGCCCATGGTCCCCAGGGACCCCAGGACCCAGGAAGAGCTGCATCCCTGTTCACAGGCTGCTGCTGAAACTCTGGCCTTTGAGATGCCTGTACAGAGACACAGCTGTGAGTCAGAGGAAGTCACTGCATGAGCAGAGTGAGTCAAAGTGTGTGTACATGTGAGTCAAAGCAAAATACTGTGGCTGTGCACATCAAGGCAGTAGAGCTAGAGTTAATCTGACAGAGAGTCAATTCTGTACTATGATGTCAAGCAGTATCTAAGGGCTCCTACGACTGGATGTCAGCAGCAAGCCACTGGATGATGAGCCAGCCATTCTTGCCAGAGTGTCTGAGACTCCAACAGAGGTCCAAAAAAATCAGAAGCTACAGCACGTCTGTACTGCAGCTGGGGACACCATATCCACATCAGCATGCCAACTGTCTCTGTCTAAGTAGCTCTTGAAGATTTTCTCTGCGTTTACCAAACAAAGGAACAAGGGTAAGGCAGGCTTTAAATTGGCTGTAAAGGAATCCTAGATTTAGAGTATGTTTCAGCTGTTGAGGAGCTTATCACATCTTTAGAAAGTAAAATTTAGATATTTGAGGTTGCACCCAAACCCACACCCCTGCCTGTGTAACAGAAACCCACTGTCATCTTCAGGGTCAGATGTGGGTCAAACAGCCGGCCTAGAAGGGAGATTCCATGACTGGTAAGCAGTCACTCCAGATGGAGAAGGGGAACTTCAGGCTGCCTCTGGACTGGCCAGCTTGGAGTGTTCCCCCACCCACATTTCCCTCTGCATCCAATTGTCACCCTGGGAAAGTGGCAAGGAGGAGAAAGGGGTGTGGTCTTTCCCTCACAGCTGGCATCACCTTAATCTGTCTGTCTCAGCCTTTGGCCAAACCTGCCTGCAGTGCTGTTTTACCCTGGTTCTTCCTGTGAACAGACAGATTTACAGCTCTTGGAAGCATTTTCTCACACGCACGCACACACACACACACACACACACACACACACACACACACACACACACAAAATGAGTGCAGACTCATGGTAAAATCTGCTTGGGCTTCAGTTGTCCTGGGTATTAATTTAAAAATGCATCTGAAGGGAGAAATATGTTTTGCAGCTGCATTTGCTCAGACTTGTTAGAAGGCCGTCTCCACACCACCAGATGAAAGTTCAGCACCGTTTTGCAATTTTACAACCATGCACATAACCAGCTAACTGGTTTGAACTACTGGACCGCAGCAGAATGAATAGCACAGATCCATATCACAGAAAGTTAAAATTGCACATATATAACAACATTTAAAAGGGGACTTATAAGGTCAACTGTAAAAAGTTCAATAATATCAAAAAACCTAATGACAAGTGTTCAAACCTCTGTATTCTGTGGCTTTTGTAACAGGGACTAAGAACACAATCTTCCCCGAGTTCCTCTTGTGTTGATAGCGTCACATTGTACATCGCCATATTCCTTTGATCACAACAAGGTCAGGTGTGATCATTTTACACCTCTCCATGCACCAGCAATAGTGTCACAAATACTGATAGCATCACACCACCTTTCAATGTACATTCAGTTACGTCATGAAGAGCGAACATGTTACACTTTACCTGTCCAGGCACTTTTCTGTGTTCTGCAATGTGCTGACAATCCAGCAAATTTGGACAAAGCAAGAACAGAACCAAACACGCTCTGTGGAACAAATCAGATTGGTGAAAAAGGTGATCCAAGTTTACACAAGCAGCAAAAATGATAGCGTGGGCATTAATAGCAATCTTTATAACATGAAAATAATGGTATGTTACAATACTGCCAGTACAATACAATATATTATATTGTATATAATATATTGTATAAAAATAAAATACATACAAAAAAATGCATTAGCAACTGTATGAAATAATTTGCGCTGACGTGTTCAGGTTGAACCAAGTAAGACATTTCTTACCTGAGGGTCCAGGCTGAGGTCTCTACCATTGCTTGAAGACAAAGAGTATCTACGATCTGCAAACATGGACATGTTTACTTAAGGTTAAAAAGTGCCTAAGTGCCAAGAAAGGTAAAGAAATCATTTTAGACAACACTGTCATTTTAAACATGGTTGTACAATCATTCCAAAAAAAGATTAGAGCCACATCCAATACTTGGTGATAATGATTTGCCTGGGTACAAAATGTCAACACAACAACACAATAACTGTTTTAACCCTTTCATGCATACAGGTCACTACAGCGGGCAGCTATTTAAAAGCAGTGTTAAAAACTCAGGTGCATGCAGCCCACCCAAATGCACGTGTTGAAGAACTCCTTGATAAATCCATATCCAAAAAAGTTCAGGCTTTTTTTTATTTTTATGCGCAAAGAATAATAAAATCACTTAACAGAAATACTTTGCTGTGGCTTTTATAGTTCATGCATGAAAGGGTTAAAAAACAGTACAGAGAAAATGTTGCACAATTACGGTACCCAAATTTAGCGGTACATCATTTCTGAGAATCCGTTAAAGGAAATGGTACAGAAACTTCATTCACATTGACAATATTTATTGACAATTATTATTAGTAGTAGTAGTACGACATCCACTTAATTTTAAGAACAGGCAGAAGAGTTAAATGTGCAGTCAGTGTTGGTTTCTTCTCGTTCCTTTTGCTGCTTTCAGGGCAGATTTTACTCCTCGGGTTATGTCAGGATGAGAGCCCTTTTTAAAGTCATCTTCTGCCACTGGCCTCTTCCACAAGACTACACAACCTGGTTAGCCTACAGACATTACGTCCATTACAGCAATCAAAATAAAATTTTAAAGACACCACCAGCACATTATATGCGTTTGGAACCAAACTAAAAAGTCCTATTGCTTTATGTACTTACATTTGACTAGTGCATGCCTGCAGCAAGACTGTTGAGGGGAATGTAACATCATTGTGTTAGTCAGAATAAACATTAACCTAGACCTTTGTCTGCATCAGCAGTGCCCTCGGAAAACTGGCATGGGTAACCATCAAGTGAAATTTAAGTTCCACCCCACCTTCTACACTTTTCAGGTGAAACAGACTCACTACTGGTCAGGGTGGACCACTGGGTATGTGTGCTGTTTCAAAGAATTTGTAAACGTTCTCAACAATCACACAATATATATATATATATATATATATACCTGGAGTGAACCTGAGATATTAAACGCATTTGTGAAACGAACAGAAATGAGTTGGCGCGCATCAGAAACCCACTTAACGGGCAGTGAAAGTGGAATCAGACTTATTTACACCTACGCACTGAATTTCTCAATTACCGGACCAAGGTGTGTGTGTGTGTGTGCGCGCGCGCGCGTCACACAATTTTATACATCTTTTAAATATAATTTCGACAATAATATAGTTCATGGTAACTAACACAGTTATTAATAATTTGTTGCAGTAATATTCCTTTGAGTATATAGCCTAATTTTCTTTAATGTTTTTAAATCATTTTAATATTTCGCAGTTGCCATTGAAGATGCATGTTCCCTACATTAGCAAAGTAAGGGAACAAAGATTAGAATAATTACCAGTATGGACGTGACAAACTTACAATATTAATCATATCAGAAAATCAAGAACAAATTAAAATTCACTGAACACAATGTACAGTCGGTGTACGATGAAAGATTATATATGCACTGTAAACGTACCGATGTCGTCTTCTAACCAAGCTGGTGAAAGTGCTTTAAAAGTTTTTGGTCCCAGTGCACAAGGAGTTTGAACAAATCTGAGTACCTGGAAGCTCCACACGTGAGGAGAACAACTGGTCCACCGAAACACAGCGCTGCGTCTCACGAAACGTATCGAAACGAAACCTCAAATCAAAACCCAAACGCCGCAACGTTCTGAGGACGCTGGTTTGCTTCAGAGTGCCAAGCAGCCGCTGTGTGAAACACGCTTCCCCAGCCCGGGACAGTGAGGGGGATCGCAGAGAGGGAGCGGGTTGGTGCACCTCCCGTCTGTAAACCTGACCTGGCCCCCAGTGAGTGTGAGCACGCCAATTCCACGGTTTCGAGTTTCTAAACAAAACATTCAACCAAAATGTTACACAAAAGATTTGTATATAAGTTTTTATTTTTTGCATTTCCTATCGTACTGATTCAATAATAAAATAAGAAAATGTCAACTGCAATTTCATTAACTTGCTGCTTGATTTTATTCTGTATGTAATGTAGGACAGCCAGTGAGGCGCCTCCGCGAGTTCCATTTAAGATGGGCATGAGAAGGCGCAGCAGCTTCGTGAAGGTGCTTTAGGGAGTACCGTACTTCACACTTATGGGCGTTAACGCCAGCAAATTCCTAAAAAAGCAGAAGCATGTGTCTTGGGTGGTCTGTCCCCACTTACCAACATGAAGAAATACGGCAGCAAACCACTTCACAGCCAAAATGAAAGTCAATGCTCGTTAGTACCTGACCAGATAAAGACCAAAATCTCTCATCTTCTTAGAAAGGCACACATAAGGACACATGTTTCTGAATATCATTTCAAAATAAATTTAATGCATCATCTAAATAACATGTATGATAATGCTTATGACAACATATCCACTTAATGTTAAGAAGACCATAGCGGTGGCACCAAAAACCACAGAAGCATGGTGGCTCAATCAGTAGAACATCAGGATGGGATGTGGATATCTCACAGCGTAGATCCCAGCCCAGGTGTGTCCTTGAGCAAAACGCTCAGATGTGCCGGTGGCTGCCTACTCCTCACCCAGGGCATAGGCAGACTGGTAATCAGGACATTCTCTTAAATACCAAAGCAGCTGGCCACCCTTGGATGGGTTAACCAGACAACCAATATGGTTATAACAGGTATGTGAAATGTTATAAGTTGCTTTGGATAAAAGCATCTGCTAAATGTATTATTAATTTGTACTGACCTTAGAGTGAAATCAGATACAGTATACATTCACTACTATCCGCCCAACTTGTCCTTTCAAACATTTTGTCATGGTGTTATAGCCTGTAACTGGATTTAATTGGGATTTTTTTGTCAGTGATCTATACGTTAATTTTTTGTTTTTTTAATCTCAGAAATCATAAATCTCGTAATTAACTGAATAAAGTCTATGTTTGCGTCAAATGATATCAGAATAAACACATCTGTTTCTAGAAGGTCTTCAAGTTTTTTACAGAACATATCTAAATGAAAGGTTTATGAAAACAAAGGAACAGTTGAAAGAGTTCTTGATAAAGTTCTGGACAAGCTCGAAACAACGTTGGGTTATAAAAAATAACCCAAGCTTTGAACATCCCCCTGAGCCCCCTTAAATTCATTATAATCAAATGGGTAGGACAATGTTACAATGTTGACCCATCCACCCAAACTCAACAGCTAGCTGGATAAGGAGGCTGTCCATCAGACAGGGTATGTGGGAGCACAACAAACAAGAAGAGATTCTCTGGCCCAGTGAGACCAACACAGACCATTATGAGCAAAGCTGCTTCATCCTAGTGCCAAAAGATCTGAAGCTGTAATTACAGTTAAAGATACCACGTTCTTATGGAGAACATTTAAACAGCCAACAAAAGTGAGCTTTTTTTCTTTGATTAAATTTATTTATTTTTACCACAGAAATATTTTCTACTTTGAAATACTGTAAATCCCCAAATAAACCCATTTAAATTCCAGGTTGAAACACTACAAAAGATGTAAAATTTTTAATCAAGTAATATAGGACATGCTAAGCAAGATATGAGAACTTTCTGATAGAACTTGTATCTGTAAAGATTAGGTCTCGTAACCATTGCATAATTGTCCACGAACATGACTTCACAGAAGTGGTCAGAGACAGCTTCTATGTAAAGATGTAAACATGTCTTGCAAAGCTTACAGCAAAATCTGACATACCGGATTTTTCTGCTTGATAAATTCATTTTACAATTTATCACATATTTCCTAAAATATTTTGTAAACAAGTTTGTTAAAGAATCTTGCAATTAACAGGTAATAAATATCCATTCATTTTCATATATATATTACTCAAGAATTTTAAGCTTTTATTACCAAAAATAATGCAATTAGACCACTCCATCAGAAGCCAGGACAAGAGTTTGGTTAGTCTCCCAAGCAGGGGACCTGGATTGTTAGCTCAGTGGGCTAATCCTCCTGTCTGGTTACTCTGTGCAGGCCAGGGCTGTATGGTTTTGAACCCCTGCAGAGCTGCCCCTGTTATACTGTTACACAGTTAGCTAATATGGGACACATCTGTTACCTTTTTGTTATGAAAGATTCCAGCTGTGACAAAGCTGCCCTGTTGTCTTCATATCTGGCCTGAAAAAGGTTCAGTATACGTTATTGGCCTTTTAAAAAACATTACTTTTAAGTTTGTTTTAGAGATGTACATCCTGTTATTTACCTAGCATTAAATGCGCATTGAATATAATTTGCATTATACAGAGCAGACATGACAAATGGGCTACATAAGGATTCGGGTTACCAGGTACCTGCTTGTCTAAAGGAGGACACTGAAGGTCAAAAAGGAGGACAAAGCCTTACAAGGGAGGACAAAGAAAAGGTGTCTCACTCCTGTAAAGTTCACAAAGCACAGTGTATTCTAAAGAAAACTTGAAAAACTACAAGTACTTTGACAAAACGAATCATTAAATCGAAAGCTACAGTGAAACTATGCAGTATTATATGTCTCAGAAGACGCGACTTTGCGCTGCCCATCATTCCCAGCAACATATGCGGGGAATTCCATGCCTGGCCGTGCACGTGGGCGTGTTGATTTATTAAAACAGGGTCATACTAATTACCGAAATGAACATGCGTCATGTGGTTTGGTGGCTCCAGCCCCAAATCTGCTCTTTATGATAAAAACACAGAGATGCTAGCGTGCAGTTACAGCCAACAACACGGCTAAGTCAGTGACTGATGAAAGCGAGAAAGTCAGACATTTTCACATTTTAGGCCAATGACTGTCGGATGGAGGACATGATGTCAAAAAGGAGGACACGTCCTCCTTTTGCCGGACGTCTGGTAACCCTGGGTTCACCGCAGTATTTGCTTTATCCATCAGTGAAGTGAATATGAAAGCAGCAATTCGGGAATACAGGAAGAAAGCTGACAGAAAGTATATACCAATAGTGGAAAGAGCCTGGAGTGGATCAAAATTAACATTACAAAATTCTGTTAAATCCGACTGTAGGATACCAACATGCAGCAGGTAGGAAATGGACACTTAGCAAGCTGGATGAAGGAGAATGTGTCAAAGTGAAGTTTCCCAATACAAAAGGAAGAAATTCGAAAGTTTACTTTTGAGTTTCCAGAAACGGTTTCTCTGACATAAACCTTAAGTCTGGCCATTTCTGGTGTTAGAGCTTTTTTGTGACAAAATCCAGACCTGTCCGTACAAAAACCAAGGTTTTCGCTGCTGCAAGGGCAAAAGTTTTGTCAGTAAGTGGTTTGACATGTTTCAAGCTGTGGTATCTTTGCAAACAGATGACTGTTACGTACATTTCCCTTTGCCAAATGTGCACAGATTTTGTATGCCCTAGTCTACTTCATGGTGTTTACGGATGGCACAACATTTGTGTCAACTGCCTCCTGTTATCCGCACCAGCCACAGGGTTGTGGTGGGACCTTCCTTAACCCCAAACACAAACTGCAGCCCTCCAATGGAACCCACACAGCCGCAAGCAAGAATCCAGCAACAGTGAATTGAAGTGAAGCAATCTGAACAACTGCATGTTCAAAGCACCATTTTTGTCTTTCCATCTATACCAAGTAATGAGGTTAATGTTGAAAGTGTAGTGGTTACCTTTGCAAATTTTATTTTGAATGCGTGGAAGAAGGCCTTCTCATCCAAGAACAGCCACAAATGAAAAAGCACAAAGCCACAGAGCAAAAGCAAGAAGCCCTACGAAACATCTGAGGTCAGAAATACAAAAAGCAGGATAACCCCAAGGAGCAGGTGGACTTTCTTGTGTCAGCTGCTAAGCATGGTTCCACATATCATGTACAGAAGAAAATTACATCATATATGATTAAATATTGTTTTATTGTAAAGTTTTCACATTTTTTAAGGTGGCCTGAATAAACTGAGCTGGGTGTTGAGCTGGGTGTTTATAAAGTGTTTGGGGGCACTTTGATGTGAAAGGCGCTATATAAAAATTAATTGAATGGCTTTTAATTGATGAAATATTTAGCATCCCATGTTGATTTTTCTATCCATAACATTTTTTAGCAGTTCTATTAATTATCACGAGTTTATATCAATGTAGAGTAAAACCAGCATGTTTTAATAGTCATATGCTCTTTATATATTCAAGTTAAGATAATAGATTTTCATATTATTGGATTATTTCTCCCATACTATGGGACTGAATCCCAGAAGATTTTTATGTAGTCTCTGCTGCTCAAACATTGAGGATGTTGAATGCTTGGAAGACTGGCTGCATCTTGGTCTACTTCTGTTTCAGATGTGTTGGAAGAGGGAAGCTTCTTTCGCTTCATTTTGCCCTTGATCGATGTTGGTTGCTGGTGTTGCTTAAGGGGGACACTGCCAGCAGAAATGATGAGGAATCAGTACTAGTCCCCAGACTCTGACGTGTAAGTATGGACTATTCCTCTGGGAATTACAGGAGTGAACCAGCACTTGGGATTTTACGTGTAGATAGATGCATTGTCTTTCTGGAGGATTCCACACTTTCAGACCTTGTTTTTCCTCTTCCTTTGGTATGAGTTGACCTCACACTACTTTGAAGTACCTTGAGGCCTTAACCCTAATTTTTATTTCTGAAGTAGGAGCTTTGAGTGGTACAGAGTCCTGTTCATTTTGTGCCCAGCCTCATATATAGCTTGTTCCAGGTCAGAAAATGTGGCTGCAGAACAAAGGTCTACCTCTTTTGTGGCTTCCTACACTTTGTGAGCTCACTGCCTTAGGCTGTGTGGAAGCCGGCTCTGATGCCTGCTTTACTTAGGGAACTGTGGGCTCTCACGGCCAGCTTTCCCACCTCCAGATCCTCATCTTGACATCTGTCATCTCAATTCATTTCTTTTTTCTTAACACCACAAAACCCATGCAGGTTTTGATTTCTATGAAAGTACATTAAGAAAGCAGACTGTGTTTGTACTATCAAAGTGACAAAAGTTACTTTGTGTTGTAATAAATTCATGCTATGCTATATTGATTCATTCTAAGTAAGTGGACCAAGGGCTAAACTTGATTAATATGTAGTGTATGTTCATGTCTGTGTGTATCCCCTTAACATAAAGTCAGCCTGCACACAGGGCAATGTAGTACATCTCCAGAAAAATCTAATTGCACACCTTTTATTATATCGGTAAAAAATTTCCATGAATTACATACTTAATAATGTTTTTTTTTTGTTTGTTTAGCCATGGGTGACAGAAGTTGAAATTAATGAGCTAAAGTTTTGAACAAGGCATTCAGGTAATTTGAACCTTTACATGTAAATGCAGAAACAATACTGAAATATGTAACCTGATGTGAGTGCCAGCCTCACATGTTCATCTATAGTGTATTGAAGTGCCAATAAAGGTAGGAACTAGAAAGTTATTTATCCAACAATACATGTATGGGAACATTCTGGGAGCATAAAGTACCTGTAGGGGTACTATAATGACTAGTTCACTACTTGTTTTGTCCAGTCAGTACTGCACTCTGGACAACAGCTTGAATACTGAAAGTTGCAAAAAATGTTTCAAAGGCTTTTCCTGAATGCAGAACATTATGCTGTCTTATCCTTACCATTCTAGTATTCCACTTGTACAAACACATCATCTATCAGGTGTACATCAGTGCCCCAGGAACAGTACCACTGATCTTTAAGAAGTGTACAGTCACACACATAACTCTGCTTTGTATTTCCAGTGCCCAGGAATAAAATTGGCACGCACTGACTGTCCTGAGTGGAAATGTCCACCTACAGAATGAAGCACAGGTATCCTGGACAATGTTGCTTGGCTCTTAATTGGGCTGAGATCTGGTATGTGAACATTGCAAATACCCTCAAAGTCACTAGACACATAATCAATACTTTCAGCAAAATAGCTCAATTTAACCTCTGGGCCTTTCTCCTCGGTTGCCATGAAGGGAATTGGTAGATTAGAGAAGACATGCTTGTTGAAATTGTTGTTTATTCTGCAAGAAATTGTCAAATAATATTAATTACAGCGTATCTGTGACAAGACTGTATGCATTTCCCAAATAAAAGGAAAACAGTTATGTTTTGCATCCCAGAAACATTCCTTGGTCTTCTTCTACAACTGTGACAAATTCTGAGGCCAAAAACGGTCATTTATGGGGAGAGGGGGTGGAGTAAAATTCAGAAAGAGAGTGAGGCATGATGGGAGCAGCAGGAAGGAACAAGCAGGGCAACAGTGTGGAGACATCAGTGTGTGGAGCTGCATTCTGCATAAAACACTGATCAGTGTGGGGCTGTGTTCTGCGTAAAACACGGATCAGTGTGGAGCTGCGTTCTGCGTAAAACACTGATCAGTGTGGGGCCGTAAAACACTGATCAGTGTGGGGCCGTGTTCTACATAAAACACTGATCAGTGTGGGGCCGTGTTCTACATAAAACACTGATCAGTGTGGGGCCGTGTTCTGCGTAAAACACTGATCAGTGTGGGGCCGTGTTCTGCGTAAAACACTGATCAGTGTGGGGCCGTGTTCTGTGTAAAACACTGATCAGTGTGGGGCCGCGTTCTACGTAAAACACTGATCAGTGTGGGGCCGCGTTCTACATAAAACACTGATCAGTGTGGGGCCATGTTCTACATAAAACACTGATCAGTGTGGGGCCGTGTTCTACATAAAACACTGATCAGAGTGGGGCCATGTTCTACATAAAACACTGATCAGTGTGGGGCTGTGTTCTACATAAACACTGATCAGTGTGGAGCTGCTTTCTGCGTAAAACCCTGATCAGTGTGGGGCCGTAAAACACTGATCAGTGTGGGGCTGCGTTCTGCGTAAAACACTGATCAGTGTGGAGCTGCGTTCTGCATAAAACACTGATCAGTGTGGGGCCGCGTTCTGTGTAAAACACTGATCAGTGTGGGGCCGCGTTCTACATAAAACACTGATCAGTGTGGGGCCGCGTTCTACATAAAACACTGATCAGTGTGGGGCCACGTTCTACATAAAACACTGATCAGTGTGGGGCCGCGTTCTACATAAAACACTGATCAGTGTGGGGCCGCTTTCTACATAACACCCTGATCAGTGTGGGGCCACGTTCTACATAAAACACTGATCAGTGTGGGGCCGCGTTCTACATAAAACACTGATCAGTGTGGAGCTGCTTTCTGCGTAAAACACTGATCAGTGTGGGGCCGCATTCTGCGTAAAACACTGATCAGTGTGGGGCCGTGTTCTACGTAAAACACTGATCAGTGTGGGGCTGCATTCTACGTAAAACACTGATCAGTGTGGAGCTGTGTTCTGCGTAAAACACTGATCAGTGTGGAGCTGCGTTCTGTGTAAAACACTGATCAGTGTGGAGCTGCGTTCTGCGTAAAACACTGATTAGTGTGGAGCCGCGTTCTGCGTAAAACACTGATCAGTGTGGGGCCGTGTTCTACGTAAAACACTGATCAGTGTGGGGCAGTGTTCTACGTAAAACACTGATCAGTGTGGGGCCGTGTTCTGTGTGAAGCCCAGTGACAAGTGTGGAGGTACATTATGTTTAATGTAAAACATAATGTGATCAGAATGAAGTTGTGTTGTATGTACAGTAATAATCAGTGTGAAATTGTATTTATAACACTGATTAGGATGGAGTAATTTTCTAATAGTGGTCAGTGAAAAGATGTGTTCTACTTTAAAATCTAATCAGAGTAGAGCTGTGACAATTGTGAAACAGGGCTGGATTGGTGATATGTCATACGGTACGGTATTTTTCCTGTGGGCCCATGCACTTTGGGGCCGGTACAATCTGTTATTATACCGAATGTGGATTGTAGTGGTGGGCCGTCTGGACCAAAAAAGTCAGGGCTGACTAGTTGTCCCAGTCCAGCCCTGGTGGGAACCTTAGGTCAATGAGAAACACTGGTAAGATGTGGCCTTTTGGGAGCTGTGGTTTGTATAAAGCTGTGATCTGTACAAACCCGACCTGTTTTGCTGTGTGATCATTATGACTCTGTGGCCTGTGTGTAAACAAGATGGAGATGTAAGTGAAAACCACACCAGCCTTCCTTTTGGCATCTGTGGTATTTCTGAGTCAAAAACACACACCAGACAGTGTAAAAACATGTGGACCATCAAAACAGCACTGATTAATCTCATGCCACTCTCTTTTGTTCCTTTTGATTGTAAATTAATTTTAAGCAGTTTAAAGAGGAGAGTATTTTTCCATGATCCTCTATGAACTGTTACCTTGTGGAATGTTTGACCTGGTTTTCAACACAGAGAGTGCTCTTCAGCTTTGTCCGTTTACTCACCTAGTTGATCGTGCTCAAACATGCCTTATGGTCTTAATTAATGGGTAGATTTGTAACATCTATGCAGTATTTTTTACATGACATAATCAGAAATACCCTTGCACAAGATGTATGAGCCAATTACACAAAGACCATCATAATATGTTTAAACAATAAAAAATCTCAGGAACAATTTTTAACACCATGTGAAACTGCTGACATTAGCATCTATATTAATGGAATTGGCAAGTTTATCATGGCCAAAGGAATGACTTCATGAACTCGTACTGAAGTTCAGTAAGAGCAGCGGGAACTCTAGAGCATCATTACGGTAACATCTTACTGCAGCTGTGAGCTGACCAGAGTTACCATGGAGGCAACATTACCAGCAGCTATAATGGGCTCTTACCACCAACTGCAATACAGATCCTCAATGTACTAGACAAAAGGAAATTCTGTTTACCAGCACTTTCAACTGAAATTCTGCAACAAGCAGTCTTAATGGTGAATGTTGGTAAAAGTTCTGGGAATTTCAGTCACAGAAGATGAGTCCCTGCCCCTGACTTGGCTGGGCGTGCCTTACTGCTGGTATCGGTAAGCAATGACTCATTCCCAGACTCTGTTATAAACACACAGATAATATAACAAAAGGGTCAAACACAACTAAAAGAATGCATGAAAACATTCCTTAAATTACCGGCACCTAACTGGATAATTATCTTTCTGAATGACTGATTCCTGGAACAACATTAAACTGCCATCAAAAGCTAACTGTCAGCACTTGAATGTAAAGGGTCCTGTATTGAAATGAGAGACAGAACCACTGAAAAAGACCCAATTTATTATAAACAGCAGTTAACAGCAGTTAAGAAGTCTTAACATCAGCTAGTCAGCATTACACTTGCAGGACAAAAATGTGTAATTGCTAAATCTAATCGAGGCGTTCCTGTGACAATTAGTATGTCCAGTAATAATAAGGGAAAAGAAGTTTCAACAAACATGACTTTGATGGTTATCACTGGGATTGTCCAGGCACTGGCAGCACATGGAAAAGCCCACATCATGTTGAGCTGAGGAGCATCATCTCTTAAAACAGATCAGTCCAGTGCTTCTGCCCCTTTTGGTGTAAACATAAATATACATTTCATAGATTGCTTTCTCTGCTTCACCTCGTACATCTGTCTAGTGAATACAGTTCTAGTCTAGACAAACACTGTCACTCACAGTAGGAATTGTGTTGTCCAATAGACAAAATAGTGCACCTAATTACGCCTGTGTTTGTAAGATGGTGGACTATTCCATAAGCAAGATGATCTGTAACTAAAGGCTTAGTGCCAGCAGTTTTTTAAGGGAATAAGAAGAAAACTTACATCATGTGACCTAAGTGACTATAAGGTTATAAACATTAATCTACTCTATTTATTGGGTAGATGCTTGACCATTCAGAGTGGTATAAGAAGTTAAATAATGTTTAAATTTGTCCTGAACATAACAGGAAACCAACAATAACAGACAAGTATTGTAAAGGTGGGATATGGTTGTATTTTCCATTTAACCATTCTACACATGTGGTAGACTGCAATTCACTCATTAATCTAACCTGTTACATAAAATGCGCCCTGTGGTGGGTTGGCGCCCCGCCCTGGGTGTCCCCTGCTCTGTGCCCTATGTGCTCTGGGATGGGCTCCAGGCTTCCCCGCGACCCTCACCAGGACTAAGCGGTTAAGATAATGGATGGATGGATGGATGTTACATAAAAAATTTAGTCTTCTCTTGAGCAGTGAGAAAATTCCTTAGCTTGGTACTGTTTGTCAACTATAAGAAGCATGTATTTGATGTTGCATCAACATGATAATTAAATCAGAGGCGAGTATCTAAAAGGACAGCTCAATTATGAGTTCACTGTTACTCTTGTAAACAACCAGATCCTTAATGGAAACACAGGCATTCAAGGACACAGTGTATTTAATTATAAGCTGTTTTTAATAGCAAGGAAAGAACACTTCTTTGCACATAAAAGAAAGTGCATATTTTGAGTCTTTTACCATCTGGTTGACAGAGGTTGGGCACCATCTGATTTCTGAACTAGTGTCAACACATTCAAGCCAGACTGTTTTTCTACTTTGACCATATAAGACATCAAGGGACATAACTCTAAAAAACGAACTTCAATCTACCTGGAAAAAGATATGAAATGTGGCTGATGACCTAACAGGATATTCCAGATGTGATATTCAGCAGAGATAAGGGAGTTTTATAGATATGATTTTTCTGCAGAGATTTAGAAGGTCTTATGGATGATATTGTCCTTATAGATGCCATTCTTCAGTGTTTCTGGTGTCTTCTGAACATGCCATCATGTTGCCACAGAGATGACCTGTTTAAGCGCAGTTCAGCAGATCCTGACACAGGTCAGGACAAGAGCATTTCTCATATAAAAAGTTGAACAGTTTTAGGAAAAAGCCAAACTAATTTCCAAGGTAACGGGTAAAAGAACGTGACAAAAATGGAGGCTGATGGGGTATGAGCTGTGTACTGGTGGAGCTTGGGCAGGGGGGTGCTGATGATCTCTGCTCACTGGCTGTGAGAGAGCTGGGAGAGGCAGGCCTGTCGGTAAGCCACCCGGTCCCTCATCTGGAGCACACAGTCTCGCACCATCTCCTTGAACAGGGAGGGCCACAGCCTGTGCAGCAGCTCCCCCTTCAGGCTGCTGTCACACACGTTTCGAACCAGTTTGCCCACATACTGCTTGGCTACAGTGGCCCTGTCCCTTGACTCCACAGCGCCCCCCTAGGGAAGAAGAAAAAAGGAGGAAAAGAAAGACGCATGCAGGTTTTTGCCAAGACCTTAAGTCAATTATTACAGTGACTGCATGGGTTCTCAGTCATCTCACCTGGTACTTCAGGTTTCACAGACATGCAAACTAAAAATAAATAGTCTTAAAACAGAACTGTTGAACCATAGTAACTTGCTTGCACTTGTTGTAACATTGCTTCTAACTGTAAATCTAAATTAAAATTTATATTGCATGCCTAAATTTTAACGGGTGACAAGAACTGCTTATACAATAAGCAGAAGTCTGTGAGTACTTATTGTACTCCTGTGAAAAAGAATGTATTGAAATTATACTGACGAAAGAGAAAGGACTGCTGTTCTTGTAGGTACCGTGAGTCTTAAACAATCAGCTGTGAAGTAGGTTGTACCTGAGCCTGCTGTAGGTCACCACTGACCTCTGTTCTCTGACTGGAGGGGTCTCGGTTTTGGCTGGGGCAGTTTGGGAGAGCCTTGCCTAGGCCCTCACCTAGCATTCTGCTCATCTCCTGCAGTGCCTCCAGACTAAGCCCTGCCCTCTTGCCTCGCCCCTCCAGAAAGAATTGTGGATGATGCTTCCTTTGGCACACATTTAAAATAGATGGGGGTGGGTG